>JANHGB010064241.1:0-10793 GCA_026283785.1 Coracopsis vasa | reverse complement strand
TAGGCTGTAAGACAATCCATTTTCTTCCTAACATATCTTTGTTTCCTCTAGCATGTTCTAGTGCTTTATCTGGGATCCAGTTGTTTTAAGACATATAGATCTTGTGTGAAGCTTTGTTTTCACCTGTGCATTTTCTATAACTTGTGCCTTCTGTCAGTGCAGATCTTGAGTATCTAAGTTATACATGGAGCAGTTTCAAGCAGGGGAAGAATTCCTCCAGGAATTACTCCTAGAAGTGATAATTGAAATAATTTAGAGAGTAGTGGTATTGCATTGAGCTGCTCATCATGGCACTGCCAACCTGTCAGTGTGCCAAAACACCCAGCGCCTGAAAAACACTGGGAATCCCCTGAATGTTAGGCTTCCTCATACTCAAGGAGGTGCCACTGTCTGCAGCAAGTTCCCCTCTAAATGCATAATATTCCTCCAGCCCTCCAGCAGCAGACACTGCTGAGATTTTTCTTAACAGACCTCTGAAGATCTTTGTTTCACTTCAGAACCAGTTTAGAGAATGTGTAATACCAAAAACCATGCTGTAGAGTATGTAACCTAAATTGAGTAACAGTCATATTTTATTTTTAATTATCTGAGTACATTTTGGTTTAAGTTTCCATTCAAACTGAAATCTTTTGAGAGCATCTGGCTGTTTTGTTTTGCTGGAAAACACCAATATTTTTCATTTCGCAATTTCTTTCTCAGAATTGCTCCAAATATTTCATTTTGTGAAAATGTTCAGTACTTTTGCCTGATACAAAATCAAAAGGATTTCAAAATATCAATAATTCTCACAAAGAGCAGAACTGCCTTTTGACCACTGTGATTTCATTGAATAGACTAACAAGGCTACTGTAGGTAGCCTAGGGAGAAGTTCGCATAAATCAGTTTGGATTTCTTGGATGAGAGAAGTTTAAAGGGAGATGTTCTCAGTCCAGAAGTAAAAGGTGAACTTTTCTCCTGCCTTGTTGAGTTTTATTCTGTTTATCTCATCCTCACACTCTTCTGCTTCTGATACATCTGAATCACAGTGTATTAACATAATAAAAAGTCAAAAGTTACTGTGATTCTTCCATCAGTCTTTAGACTAAATACAACCATCTCTTCCTTTACAAAGATAATTATTCTCTCTTCTTTATATTGGCAATACAGAACAAAAAAATCTAGGGCTCAGTTCCACATGGACTACTTCTGGCTAGTATTGCACAATATAAAAATATTATCCATTTCTTTCAAATAGTACAAAAAGATTGAATTCTAGAGCGTGCATTCCAGCTCACGTTTACAGATGCAGCTTTAGCTATAATTTAAGTTAGTGCATTTTTCACATTCTTAATTATTCTTAATTAATGTTAATAATGATAGTATTTTATAGTATTATCATAGTATATATATTTTATAGTATTATCATAGTGATAGTATATTATAGTATATATCAAATATTACATTTAAATATCTTTAAATAATAAAAATATGAATAATATTAATGATAACAAAATTTTCCCATTATCATATCACGCTAAAAATAGTTATTCTGGAGATGAATTTTTGGCAAATACGTTATAGTGATTGGCATCCATCCCAGTACTAATAATCAGCAGAAAGTGTATAGAAGTTCTTCCCTTGCCCTCCAGCTGAAAGCATGATGAGCAACTTCTACAGCATGGCCTTGGCATGGCCCCACGGAGATTAATTTCACCCTTATGCTAAAGCATGATCATGGAATATAAGCCTTGGACAGAAATAATAAAGATATTTACAGGTGCTGAACTTACCAGTTGTGTATTTCAACTTAGGCTTCTCAGAGGACAAGGACATGGATAGGAATGGTAAAGAATCGTTGTCCCAGTGTTAGACATTGAAGAAGAAGTGTCTGGTGCAAATGCAGGATAACCAAAACCTGTACTCTCCTGCAAGACAGAACACAAATGCATTAACTGTTTTAGGGAACTCCCTGTGGTTGCAGACATAATCCCAAGACCCCTTGAAATCTGGGGTCAGTCTGCATGCTGTAGGTCTTTCTCCAGACCTCTGCCTGAGTTTCACCTAAGAACAGTCCACAGGCTCACCCAGAGAGACTGTGCTCCCTACCTCCAGGGAAAGCCCTGTTTCTGGTGGTGACAGATAAAAAGCACAGTTTCATCAGGGCTTTCTGATATCTGCTCACAACCTGTGAAATTCCACAGGAGTCAGGAGAAGTTGCCTTGTCTCCCACCAGTAACGTCCTGTGAGGTCCTTCAGGGCAGCAGAAACCTGTCTCTCTGTTTTCTTACAGAAGGTTCCATTTCTGCCTTACTCTTTTATTCCCTACCCCTCTCTTATGGAGGAAAATCAAATGAGAAGGATGCTGCAGTTTTTTGTGTCCTACATGCTGGAAAGGTGAAATAATATTTATTATCTAAATATTGTGTTATTTTCAACAGTGTCATTTTGAATAATGCATTCTTTCCCTGAAGCAGAGAAGGGTTGAGACTTCTCATAACTTGGTAGTGTTTTGACCATAGGTCCCTTTATGCAGGAGGTTGTTAATGTTACTGGGTATTTACCAAAATAACTAAAAGGCACATGAAAGACTGGGGCTGAAAGAGTCTTCTCAGGCTTCAGCCCGTCCATGAGGGGACTGAGTGCAGTAAGAGGGTTGTGTAGGACGTGGTGCTCACATGGCTGCTTGTGTGCTTGCTTATTGGAGATGCAATAGATAGGGGCTGACTGGACATAACGTTCCTGCATCCCCTGGTCTATGCTTGTCACTATTTTGCTTTTTCCTCAGCTCTTGTTCACTTTCTGTGCTCCTCCCAACCCCTCACCCTCTTTTCTCTTCTGTTGGTATTTATCTTGATTCCTTTCCCCATATCACAGGGCTAGGCTGTTGTGTTGTTTCGTTTAATAGATGCTTCTTCATTAAAGTGCTGCTGCTGAGCCTAAAGAGGTCCTTATTTTAATAAGTGCCCATCAGGGGAAGTAACCCATATTCAGTTTGTTTAACATGGAAAGTTTTCCCCTACTTTTTCTAGGGCCAAGACAGTCTTGGAGGCAGTAACTTCCTTATGCCATTATTGTGTCACACCTGTCGCAGAGGGACATGGATATTGGGTAGCTGTCTGACCTTAAAAAGTGAGAAGTTGCATTGAATTTTGTTCAGGAATTGTCAGACTTAATTCCTGTCTGGTATGAGCTCACATATGATACTCATAGTTACCTTTTCAAAACAGTCAGAGAAAGTAGATGTGGCATTATTTTTGGGTTTCAGATTACTAACTCCCATTTGATTATTTCCCTACCTCAACAGTTCTCACAGAAAACTGGAGGCACCTCTTGCTTTCCAGCAAAGGTATCATACTGGCCATAGCAGTGAGATCTCAGTATAACTTATATAGAATCATAGAATAGTTAGGGTTGGAAAGGGCCTTAAGATCATCTAGTTCCAAACCCCTGCCATGGGCAGGGACACCACACACTAGGGCATTTACTATCATGCTATAAATATTATTCTATGTGACTAGATGTAAGCAACATGTCAAAATTAAGTGGCACACATTTTGTGATGGAGTCTTCATGATCATCCTTTAATCCTGTTTCTTCACTACCTAGTTTATGGTTCTCAGCAGTAGAATACCAAATCACTCGTACAGCAATAACTATGCAAAGCCTTCAAAAGAATTGAAAAGCAAATGAAAGTGATCAAATACACAGCTCAGCAACATAGGGAATGTTAATTTAAAATGTCAGGATTCATATGAAATTGTCATGCTAGCAAGGCACTCTCTTTGACAGTGTTAGCTAGCCATTGATAAGCCAACTGGTAAAATGAACATAAGACTTGTATAAACACTCACTTAAGATATCATGAAATGCTGGGGCATTCATTGAGAATGGGTTTGTTGACCCATGTTGACTCATTGGAATGAAGTGGTTTCTAAACTCAAAATCATTATGGTAGGATGAAGTTCCTTTCAGGAGAGAACTTAGTCATGCATCTGGTTTTTGTTAACAAAAGCCTCTTAGCTAGGTTGATGACTGAAGTGTCTTGGAGGTGAACTCCTATCTAATAGAGAGGAAAAGAAAATAAAATGGGGCTGCAGCTTAAGTATGGGGTCAAAGCTAATGGGAAGGCCAGAACCACCCCCTTCCTGTGGGCCACGAGGAACTATAAAATGAAACTATCCTAATAGATACAAGATCCAGGGATGTTTTCAAAGTAAATAACCACAAAGGCCAGTGCTGATTCAGAATCCTAAATCCTTTCAAAGATTGCTGTGATATTTCTCTGTTCCCCAGGATCACCTAGTAATGAGCATGTTCTACAGGCTTTATGTCAGAAAGCCAAACCACCATTCTGATGACATGCCATCAGGGAATAGATCCACCCAGGAAAATTTTAGGGGGGCATTTCTTACTAGACTGACACTTTCTGTAAATGCTTGCATGTCAAGAGATTATCTGGCCTCATTTTAGAGGCAGAAGGAAAGATGCCTCAGCATCACAGGCCTTATTTACAGCTCAGTGTTGGTATTAAACAAACGCAGTCACGAATTCCAGGAACTATTGCATACACAATGCAGTGTAATGTTTCCAAATGGAAAATGGCAGTGCTGAGGGGTAGAGACAGGCACTGAAAAGAAAGAAGAAAAAAACCCCAATATAAAATCTAAAACCAAATTTGTGGTTCCAAGCCCTCTGCTGGTGTAAATTCTCCCTTTACAACAGTGATGAAATTCAGCCAAGAGCTACACAATGATTTCATCATGGCTTGGGCCAGGCTTTGACTCTTATGTCCAAGAACAATATGTTAATCATGGCTTCTTATCAAATTCTACATATGAATTTGATAAGAACAATTTAGGTTTTGCAAGCTGCAGGAATGGGTAATTTTTTAATTTTTTTTTTTTTTTTTTTGGCAATAGCAGTTACTGGTATTTTTAATGATCAAATTGCGTGTTGCTTGATGGTGCCACATTTCAAAACAAATACCTGTTTCAACTCACAGAATGATGTCATGGTACAAGTAAGGAGACAAAACTAGAACTCGTGAAAGTAAAACAACAGACTTTTTTTTTCTGTTCTATTTTAGTGAAATTTTTCTCATGTTTTCTAGTTTATGTAAACAAATTATGGCCCAGAAAAAGTGAGAAGCAGAAAACATCATCAAGACTGCAGAAAAGAAGGTAAATAAGCAAAGGACGTTGCCATTGCCTTGTTTATTAGCATCTGGGGGAGAAGGGGAGAGGCTATCTAACAAAATTCAAAGAACTGGAATATCTCTGAGACATTTCAACTAAAAATTATGGTACTTACATGCAGTGTACATTATAGATAAACTTTTGTGGCTCAGAAGGGAGAAGTAAACCTACAAGCCTCTGTTACTCCCCTCTTTTCCTGTGATGTAATTTGACATGACCGATAGAGCCAGACATGCTATGTTAACCTACAGTAAATCTGAAAAAAAATGTGGTTTTCAGTAAAGTATGGGAAAAGGTTGTGATGTCTAGTATTTGAGAAGCAGCTTCAGACTTCACATCAGGATTAAAGATTTCCCAGTGAACACAAACTGGCTTATGTGGTATGATACTTGGCTTTCAGAGCCTGTGCTCGAGTAACTGCTCCTTGTTCATGCTGAGTGTGCAGTTCAGCTAGCATATCACCACACCACACATCAACCCCCCTATTTAAGAAAGCAATCAGAAGTTAGGATTTCAGCTGTGATATAGACTTGTAGAGGCCAGTTTCCCACTGCATATCAAAGGGGTTTTTTAAGAAGCTCCTTGGCCCTGGTAGCCCAGGCTACTTGGGATCAATATAAAAGTGGAATTTGATGTTTTGTAAACTGTTTGCTTTGAAAATCAGAAAGCAGGTAGCTATAGTTCCTTTAATATAGCTTTGCAAAATTGTTTTGCTGTTGACTTGGACACAGTAGATGATCATCCCAGAGCCTGTGAAGATTTTAACATGAGTTGTTCCAGCTGCTTGTCTGCTGGTATCTGATACCTCTTTTCATCCACTGATACAACCAGCAGACAGGCACTCAGATATGGCAATAGTGGTAGGGTACAAGTGATACAGTGATAACTTTTTGTAAAGCAAAATCCAGGACTTCGCATGAACTCAATATTCTGAGTTGCAAGTTTTGCAGCTGGAGTGATCAGTAACTGTATGTTATGGCATAACTTGATATGGCACATTAGTAGAATAAGAGGTGTTTTAGAAAGGAGAAGCCATCTGTTTCAATGTGCCAAATCTGCTCTGGCTTACAGTAATCCCATCTCCCTGCTTTTTCACCAGTGTCCTGAATTCTCACCTTCAGAAACAGATCTAGATGTCCCATGAATTAGTTGGAATACACTGTTGAAGTTGTCTTTCTTTTCAATTTACACAGTATACCTTCCATTCTTTTTACTTAGATTATCATTTATTGCTTAACATTAGAAATTTTTCTCATTTTGAAGTAAAACAAATGATATTTTAAAGGAACAGACTTCTTTATCATTCATACAAACTTCATCCTGGGACACTGAAGAGCTGTAATCCACTACTTTTCAGTGCTGCAGATTTCTACTCAGCTAACTTTCCTTCTGCCCCTGTGATAGGAGACATTTATTTTAATCAGAGATGTGAATCATATCGCCTTCTTTATTGCACTCATCTGATCTTACCTCCAGGGCACTTCATCTTCCTTTCATAGAAGAGTAAGCACTCTGTAATGCAGTAACTACTACAGTTTATTAATTATCCTGTACATGTGGCTGACCCAGTATGATACTATGTTGTGTGAAAAACAACAATAGACACAGTTTCTGTATCCTTTCAACTTAGCATTTGAAAAGACCTTTGGAAGATGCTGAATTGTAAGATACATTAGCTTCTTCACCTATTTTAATTTCACGTGGTATCTCTCCTTCATTCCACCCTTTTGGCAGAATTGTGTCTAGAGCTCCATAAGCATTGCTTGGAAGTTTGGTAAGAACTGCATATTGCAATGTGTGGCCCATCTACATAGGAACATAGAAATAACTTCTCCAAAGGCCCCTCTAGTCCAAGATCCTGTCACCAGTGAGAAACCAGTGCCTACAGAATAATATGAAAACAGGTTAAGCATATAAAGCATATATTAATATTACCGTCATGTATTTTCTTAGCCTCCAGTGCCCTGGAGCTCAGTTGCTTCCTGGACCAGAGATGGTATCTTTGGTTTTGATAGTCCTTGTCAGATTTTATCCTCCGTGAGCGTGTTTAATCACTTTCTGATCTCAGCTAACCCTTAGGGGTTAGCAGTATCTTGTGGCGATGAGTTCCACAAGCAATTGTATGTTATGTAACATGGTTACTCTGTTTGTTATGAACATGTCGTTTGCAAATTCCTTATGTTGTCCTCTGGTTCTTGCGTTATGTGAAACTGTGAGTAACTGGTGGTTCCTGATCTCCACACCGCTCATGCTTTCATAGAAACTAGTAAGAAGAATTTTATCTCCAGTGGCACAAAGCTGACACACAATATTGAACTGATGTTGCACAAGTAAAGAGAAAATTTGAAGTGTATGTTGTTCTAGATATTGCTTCAGGTTTCTAACAAGACCACTGATGGAATTAATTAAGAACTCTAGACATAAGCCCCTTTTGAATAGAGATGAACTAAAACAGGGTTAAAAGTGAAAATGAAAGGACACATCTTTAGGTATTGGCTAATAATCTGCCTCATTCATAATTCAGTAACCTCGTACTAGAGTGGTATGGCTTGTTATGACTGTGAAAATGATGTATTGCTTTTCAGCAAGTGGACATGGCAGGACTGATGATATTTTAAGAGGAGACATTGACTTTGTCTGCAAGGCCAGGGCATTGGAGAAATGAAAATAACAATTATTGATTTTTTTCTTGTGCTGAGAAGAGTATTTGCCAGCATTTTATGAGGATGAAAGAGCAGATGTTCACCAAGAGAGGAGAGGTTTTCAGTTTTAGCAATAAGACATGATGATTTTTGCAGAGAACATTTCTTTGCGGTTATATCATCCTGAGATGGGAAAACAAGTCAGAAGACCAAAACATAACTAGTGAAAACTACCCTGAAATACTGTAACTCTGCAAGTATACAGGATGCTCTTTTAGGAGAGGGTGAACAAATGAATCAAAAGGTATAGCTTCATTCCAGTTTGACAAACTAAGATCCAGTTGTGTTAAAGAGACTGAGTATGTACTTGTTACAGAACAGTTAATTTAAACATGTGCTGAACTGTGTTGCTGCTTCCAAGACTGCCACCCTGAACTGCTAAAGGTCTGAGATCAGCAGGGCTCTGGAGAGATGCATCAGTCAAGCCAGCCGCGGCGCTGGGCAAGATCAGGCCTGGAACCCATGGGTTAGTCATTCGGGTTCACTGGGCTCGCAAAGTGAAAAGATTACTTTTATCCGGTTGGCAGAAAAAGCATCACTGGTCTTTAGAGAATATACAAAGCGCTGTGATACATTACTGCAATGTCACTCTGTAGGAATCGTGGGAACCTGGGAACTCTGAACATAAATGAGGAAGTCTCTTTTCCAAGGATGTGCAGTTGGTTGCTGTGCTTTTTACTGCATGAATTAAGAGCAATCAACTACTTAAAGGCTGAAATCTAAAAAGAAAGGAGGGAAATGGTTATGTAATGCAATGCCTGCAAAAGCTGGGGGTTGGATTTGACATCCTCTCCAGGAGTGCTGAAGCCTCTCCACACATGGCCACCAGCATTTAACAGGAGCAGACTCCCTGTTCCAGCTAGTCCCTGTCCTATCCATGCAGCATCCTATGGTGTGGCTCTGGAGCCTCAAAGGCCTGTTCATATTCTTGTGGTTTAGCACCCTCCAGCAAATAAGCCCCACAGAGCCACTCCCTCCATCTCCAGTGGGATGGGGGAAAGGATCACAAGGGTAAAAGTGAGAAAAATTGTGGGTTGAGATGAAGACAGCTTAACAGGTAAAGCAAAAGCCATGCACACAAGCAGAACAAAACAAGGAATTCATTCTCCACTTCCCATCAGCAGGCAGGTGTTCAGCCATCTCCAGGACTGCAGGGCTCCATCTCACGTGATGGTGACTTGGGAAAACAAGCAGCATCACTCCAATGTCCCACCTTTCTTCTTCTCCTGCTTTTATTGCTGAGCATGACATTGTATGGGATATTCCATAGGTCATTTGGGGTCAGATGTCCTGGCTGTGTCCCTTCCGAGCTCCCTGCGCATCCCCATCCTACTTCTGTTGGTTTGGGGTGAGGAGCAGAAAAGGCCTTGATGCTGTGCAAGCACTGCTCAGCAGTAACTAAAACATTTCTGAGTTATCAACACTGTTTCTAGCACAAATCCTTAGCATAGCCTCATACTAGGTACTATGAAGAACATTAACTATATCCCAGCCAAAATCAGCACATTCTCCACCCCCTATTATGTACTATTTGCATTAAGCTCAGGTCCTGTACTGTCTAATACGTTCTCATTACCTACCACTCCGCTTTCCATCCTTAGGTATATTACACAGGTATCATTCCCATTCCTATGGACCACCCATGTAAAATGTCTGTAAAATGTCTATAAAATGTCCACATGCGTCCACAAAATGTCCACTGAGTATTTAGTCAATGACTTTGGGCTCCATCTCTTATGGTGGTATATCAAGACAGGAGAGATTTTGCTGTGTGGAGTTACTGGGCACCAAAGCCAGCTCTTGTCAGGTCACTATTGCATTTTCACTGTTTCTCGTAAGGTTAATCTTCCATTGGTTCACGTGGTTTCTGCTATAGTAATTCTTCTAGTATGCAACTCAAATCATGGGTTGCAACAATTTAAAGGTATATCCGTTGCGTTCTCCACCCTTGGCCCCTTTAGTCCAGATTATTGAGTTTAACGTTGCAATGACTAGTAGCAAGTGGTACCTGCCACAGGAATTCCTACAACATGCAACTCCCATCCTGCATTACAACAGTTTAAAGGTATTTCCATTACAATCTACATCCCTGGTCCCTTTGAAGCAGACCATTGTATTTAACATTGCAATGAACTCCTCCCCTTGTCCATTTTCTTATCCACAGACTGCAGCCCCTTAGAAGTGTGTCTGTTCCAAGTGGAGCCTTATCTGTGAGCCACAATCTCTTCAGCGGTATACAGGCTGCAGCATAGACTTGCCAACAGCCACAGTTGCTTTGGGGTGCATCTGTTCCAGTATGGCCTTTTCCATGAGCCACAATGCCTTTAGAGATACATCTGCTCCAGCATGGCCTCGTGCACAGCCACTGATGCTTCAAGGTGTACCTGCTGCGCCATGGACTTATGCTTGGGTCATGACCCCTTCAGAGCTATGCCTGCTCTGGTAGAGACATAACCATGACCACAGATGATTCAAGGTGTCATGCTCCTGTATAGATTCATCCATGGATCATAGTCCCTTTGACTGAAGTTCCAGCCTGTCCAGTACAGCAGCACAGAAATAGCAGCAATGTCCTGGCCATCTGCCAGCCCAGGCATATGGCCATTGCTGTTAGCAAAAAAAGCGTTCCCAGGCTCAGCAGGGTAAGATGATAAGCAGTACAGCACTACAAAAAGGGGAAAATTTAAAACCAGCCACTAACAAGCATGAGACTTGTACAAGGTAAGGTAAGCAAGCCCCATGGCAAGCACAGGAGCCCACCAATTAACAGCTAAACAGCAATAACAGCTATAAATTTGATGTAGCACATTGCAATCAAATCTATTTTTAACTTGAACCCTTTGAGCCCCCTGCTGGGCACCAGAAAGGACTGTCATGGTTTAACCCCTGCCAGCAGGTAAGCCCCACACAGCCCTTC
>JANHGB010064233.1:17276-31518 GCA_026283785.1 Coracopsis vasa | reverse complement strand
AGATAAACTTATGCTAGTTTTGACAGAGGATACTGGGACATAGTGCACAGACTGTAGAGAGCTGAATGATTCTTGAGATTAGAAGTAAAATATTTATTTCTTTGAGAAAAGGGAAGAGCTTTTGCACTGCAGCGAAGAGCATCTGTGCAGTGTCGCAGCCCATACAAGCAGCCTGCATGCTTTGCTATATGCTAGCAAGGGTTTGAAAGAAAAAGAGAAAATTCACACCTCCACCTTCTCCTTTCTAACATCTCTTCATCTCGGAAGAGATGTGTTGCTAGACCATCCACAGAAATAACTCTCAAGTTAATTGGTCTTTGGTTAGGCCAGAGTCACACATGGTTATCTGCTGCCTTGTAGGAGCACAACTTATTTTCACCAAACAATGCTTCCTGAAGGAAGCTTCTCAGCCTTGAAATAAGAGAGTCCTATGTTGCTGTAACTCCTGTTTAGAACATATGAAAACATCTTGGATCCTCAGTTACGTGGCAATTTAGGAGAAGGGAAAAACAGGGCAAGTGGCAAAATGAAGACACTGCGTTTGCACCAAGGGCTAGATTATCTAATGCAGAACTGAACAAACTCCTCACCCTCATAACGCCCCCCCATCTTTCTGTGCTTTTGCTTCTCTGAGCAGTGCCGCTCCTGCAGCACTGGTTGTGATCCTTTTCCCCGTTTGTACTGGCAGGCCTTTCAAATTGGAAAGGGAAATACCATGATGCAAGGCATTCACCAGGGTAGCTGCTGCAGTTCTCAGTGAAACTGCAAGGAAAAGACTCACATCTGCATCCGCCTTCTGCTATCTGAGGTGCTATGAGATGCATTGCCTCCAGCAGCGCTGGGTTTCTATGTACAGCTGTACAGATAGTTGGAGAAGTTACCATGACATCAAATCACCCCCTCCCTCCATTTCACTCCATGGCATTTACATCTCCCTTCAAGGTGAAACAGATAAAGCTATAATTCAGCATGAAATAAGCCTGGACCTACTCCTGCTCCACCTGCAGCTCAGCCATTGGCTTCGCTGGAGCAGGGACAAGCCCTTTACCTGCACCGAGATCAATAAAACTTTGAACAAAAACAAAAGGATATCTACTGCCTCTTGACTGCTACACACACCTTACGGCTGAAATCTGGCCAGTTAAAGCAGGAACGCTGTCCAGACATCCAGCTGCTAAATGAGGTGTGGGCAAAAGATTTGGCTTAATTTCTGAGAATGAGAAAATATTTGCTAAAACCCATCACACTCTAAATTCTGCATTAGTTCTCCAGAACTGACTGCTAAGGGAATAGAATCATAGAATTGTTTAGGTTGGAAATACAGTTTTCTTTCTTAAAGCCTAGGGTACATTTAGACTTTATGTTAGAACTGCCATAAATAATATAGTGACTGCACGTGTCAAGCTAATATTAAAAACAGGGGCTGTGTGATGCATACCAAGTAGTGATGCTCTCCATCTACATAACAAAACACCGGTGAGTGTCACCACAAGAAATTCACCCCTGACTCATTTCGGAAGGAGAGAGGAGGAAGATTCTCTCCTGAAGATGACTTGTGTCATGCTGAGGGCATGCTGAACCCCAACCGTGGGTCTGGGCACCAGGGCCCTTTTGCCTGCCCAACTGCCACGCGGGGCCCAGCATGCTGACAGGCTCCATTAGCGTGAGTGCTGCTCTCTTATCTCCCGGTGGCCGGGTGCTGACGGCTGCTGCCACCGCCGCCAATGCCGACACCGCCAATGGGCTCCAGCTCGGCAAGGTCACCGCGCCGGCCGTGCTTGGGATTGGCTCTGGCGCCGCAGCGTGTTATTACTGTCTGATTTGATCGGAGGCAGGGGGTGGTCTCCAATCAAACAGAGAAAAGGTCCTGGAGAAGGTAATTAAATCCTGTCAGAGGCAATTATCGGTTCCAGGGCCATGACTCTGGCACTGAATGCAGATGATCTGAAGCTCTATTCTTGTAGAAATTCAAGAGGGCTTCTGGCACGGATCAGTTAGACATAAAGGAACAGCAGGCTTTTTGCAAACAATGCGGTGCTGTATTTTGAAGCTTTCTGCCCATCTTTCTTCCTCCCCGTTCGCAGAGTTTGGTTACCGTTGATCAAAAATGTTTCCTTCTCCCCACATTCTCATTAATTTAATAGATAAGATTTACTTATGTGTTATACACATAATGACAAGCTACATAAGAGAAATTTTGCTCTGAAACACTGCCCACTTAAAATGTCTTTCATTAAAACAAAACCACTGTAGAAGATAGAAACATATCAAATTATTGATGTTTTACTGGAAAAAACCTAAAGCATCAGAATTGGATTATGTATCCAGAGGGCAATGTCTCATCTCTAAATCCTATGGATGCCAAAAGGGAATAAATAAATGACTTCCCCCTACCACAGTCTAAGGATGCCAACACAAGAGTATCAGAAGTGCCCTGACATGTAAAAAGGCAGGCATTTCACTGAGACAAACAACACACTGTTTACATTTAGTTCCACAAAGCCCAAAAGATTATTTACTATACAACCTCTTTATTTTAATCTGATGTGACAAACAGACCTGAGAAAAAAACTGATTTTTTTTTTTTTAACCAGAGATTAAAAAGATGAAACAAAAAAGTAAAAATCTGACAGTCCTTCTTTAACAAAAGCATTTTCCTGATTCTACATAAGATCTCTTTCCCCTCAAGTGTGCATCAATTTATTGTTTTAGAGCCAGATTAGAAGCTCAGCTGTGCCACAATAAATCAGGATTGACAACATTAAAGTATGTGGAACTACTTTAGCTTTTAGAAGGAGCAGAAGCAGGGCCTCTGCCTGCCACAGCCTGGGCTGCAATCACTTCTTGCATCCAGGCACAGGGAGTGGAAGGGAAGAGAGAGCTGGGGAGTATGACAGGCCATGTGGGGAAGTACCCCCACAGCCTAACTCCAACTTGCACAGGCCTCATTCACTGACAACATGTTCTGTTCTGAATTTGTTTGCATTGTCCCAAAATATCATGTATTCAGCAAAAAATAATATAGTTTTGACTTGCTAAACTGACTTAGGAAACTGCAGTTTAACGTAAATATTGCTGCAGCTGAAACATTTCACACAGGATTAGTGCAAGTTCTCTGTTATTTCTTGAGTGCCCTGGGTTGTCTGTCTAGTTGGTTTCCTGCATTTCGCCTGTGGAGGCCATGCACTTGCATAGCATCATTTCATTTCATATGAATGCACATCTGCAGAGAGTTGATTACAGCCAGTTTCACATTTCCTCACACAGATAAGGCATAGGGATGGTTGAAAGAAATGAGTTGAAGCTTTTCCTCAACATTTCAGTCACCTAATAGTATGGGAAGAAGGTGTGTGTGTGTCATGGGTCCTATAATTGCTAACGAGGCAGCAGATTATTTTCCCTCATGAGGAAGAGACCCTTGGACCTTCTGTCAGCCTGACCCATAGCTCACTTGGGTGCTGCTCCTGCAACTACATGGAGTCTCATGGAGCATCTCCTTTTGGCCAGAAAGCCTATGTTAAGAAAACACTAGAAAGAAAATTGCAGAAAGAAGCATAAGAGGAGAGACTCTACCATAAGTGTAATAGATATAAGGATCAAATTCCATGCATCTTTATAAATCCATATGGATAATTTCACTTGCAAAGAGTTGCAGCTACAACTTTAGTAGCAAAGAAACTTCTAAGTCTCTAATTCGTTCATTCTTGAATTTCAGTGCAAAATTACTGAAAAAGGCGCTGCAGTTGGTGACAACCACACTAGTTTCTGAAATTCAAGGTATTTGTCAGCTACGAGTTGAATGAAGCATGAACTTGGTTCACACAACTACCAAACAGCTGTCTGATTACTTCAGGTGCCACCAGCTTCCAGCAGTTTCTAACCAGTGACACATTGCCTATCACTAACTAGTCAGCTCTTCCCCCCAAGTACTGATCAGTGGCTATGAGTAAATTTTCCCTCTGAACCCTTTTGGAGAAGGAAAATTGTACTTCTGACTGGTGTCTGTGAAGGGAAGTACTACTATTCCTAGGTTTGAAGAGTAATTTTTGAGCATAAAATGGCAAAACCTCAAGCATCAGCTAATACTGTTTTAGGCTTTACAGTGCCATCTCTGTCATTGTGCTGTGATAACATGGACCTTCACGACCTCACTTCAGATTCTTAACCTTGTCAACATAAACATATGCATATTCCTGGACCGTTTTATAAAGGCATCAGATAATTTAAAGGAAACTTAAAAATTTACTGATGGTTTACACAGAATTGAACAATATTATTGAGAGAACAAGTTCTCAGAGAGAACTTCCAGAACTCATTTGCACTATCATTATCGCATACTCTAGTATGCGCTATAAATGCACATCAAACCCCAAAGATTGAGGTAGCTACCTGTACTATAGCTGTCAAAGCTGATGTCAGGATTCCATGTTTCTTGTGAAGTTGATATAAACATAATTAATTTCTTGTGAGGTTGATATGATCTTGATGATGCAAATGCTTAAAGAAGATAAACACAATGACTTAAATGTATTTACATTTTAAAATGTGCTCATTCACCATTTGACTCTTCTCCTATAAAAATCTGTCTATGTGAGAGGATATATTTCTGTATGTTCCTTTACACTTGAACATTGCATATTTAGCCTTTTGGTGGTTATTAGGCAGTAATTAGGATAAATAGTATTAGTCTTTCTTACAGCAAAACATTTGATATTTATTTGTGACTTGTTCTTATTTGTGTAAAAGAGAATTTTAAACATGTAGGTAAACCTGATATTTTGTTTATGATGCAAGAAGTGTTTCATTTCATGGGAGCTCCACAGCATGCAGTTGAAATCTACTATTTCACTTACTAGGTTTGAGCAAACATGATAAAAATACTTGAACAAAGCAGAACCAGGGGATATCAAGTTGATTACAAATCAATACCTCTTGAGCTTTTCTGCAGTATTTGTTTATGTGTAAATAATATTAATCCTTTTTAAAATGTAACAGAATGGTCAATAAAATAGTTGATTCTACCAATCACGAAGTGCTAGATTTCTTTAGACAATCCACAGTCATCACATTACGTACGTAAATTTCAAGGAGCCAGTATCCAGCTTTCTGTGGTTTCTTTCTTCCCACACGTCACATTTCAAATTTGTTTTGACAACTAAACAATGTTTCCTTTATTTCATTACAATTCTCTTATCTAGAGACAAAGCTTCATGGCAATTTCAGAGAAAGAAACATTAAAAGACTTTCTGGTAGATAGGTTCCTTATTTGAGAGATTTCTTACAAAGATATGTTGGTACACAATCCAGCTGCATGGGGTTTTGCAGGCAGTATCTCTTACCATACCTCACAAATCCCAGCATAGATCCAGTTCTCATGATTAATATTTGACCTCCTAAAAAAACCCAAAATACCCAAACCTTCATACCTCATTTCTGCATGGGTATTTTGTATTTGAGGTTGAGGCATCTGTGTTAATACCCTACCAACTGCATACACATTGTTAATTTACTAAGTGCAATGGATATATTCACTCATACTTTTTTCAGTCTATGTAGAAATGTAATTTCATTCATTAAGGCATATATATTTCAGGAAAGGGATACAGCCGCTGCTTACTAATGCACAACAACGAAGTGAATTAATGCTTATCCAGAGTCCTACCATCCAATGATTGCAGAAAAATGGAAGGCTTACCAGAAGAAAACTGTGAAGAGAAATTAGCAACACAACAGCTTTTTGATCCTGGGACCAGGTTTGAGTCTGAGCATGTCACAGAAGGAGCCACAGAACTGCCCATCTGTGGTTGCCGAAAGGGATGCCCCACTTTGGGTTGATCGATGAAGCTCAAGAGCACTGTAGTCATCACTCTGACTCCCACATCCATTCCTGCAGTGCCAGAGGTGGAGTTGTAGGATGCAACCCCATAACCTGAACAGAGTCAGGAAATTCAAAGCTACTCCTTGGCTGAGGAAGTCTGGTTTCTTCCTTGCCTTTCAGTGCTCTAGAAGGAAGGCTAGACCTGGCAAAATATTCTGACCCATAGGGACACAGCAAAACTGCAAGAGCCAGAAGGTATGCATAAAACCAGCAAGCTAACACGGTCATATGCAGTATGAAAGAATTCAAGAAATAGTCACAGGATCTTTAACAAACTCAACTGGTATGGCCCCCTATTTTATGACACGGTTGAAAATGACATCACTGGTGTTATCTCAGTGACATTCTATCTCAGTCAACATGCACTCTGAGGCAGGTGGGAAGACCATTTAATGAATCCCAAGCACAGGGCAGGAGGGAACCTCCTAAATCAAAATTAATTGCCTGCTATCACAAGCCACATTATCATACAATCGGGTTTATAAATTAATCATACTTCATCTTAACAGTACCTTGGCATCCCTCTCCTATTTCTACTGTCAGACAGCATTTCTGGCATCTCCCCTCTCCAATCTTTAGAGATCTCCTCATTTCCAGCCCAAATATATGTGTCTAAGATCAAGTGATGCACAATTTGTTCTTGTGCCAATATTTTCCCTCTTCTTAAGCAGCTGTTTTATCTGGTATTTGCTTCTTTAACTTGTAGAGAGCAAGAAAGCAAGCTTTTTGCAGCTTTAGTTTGCTAGGCTAAACAAACCAAGCTATTTGAGTCTTCTCTCAGCAGAGAGGTTCTCCATTCCATTGATAATCCTTGTGGCCTTTTCCTAGACCTCTTTCAATTAGAACTACATTACTGAAACAAGGGCAAGAACAGCATGCAATAATTTAAATGACATGTAGCACTGTCACATATATGACTGTAGCAGTTTGCTGTCCCTTTTGGGAATACTTCTCCAGGGGCATCAAAATATTGCTTTTTTCAACAACCCACATGACAATGGAAGCTCCCCCTCATGCTGTAATTTGCTAATCTATTCTTCTTTTGTTGTCATTTCCAACTGATTAGCTCAGATCTTGCAGAAAAAAATCCTTATGACTAGTTTTTAAAAGCATCACATCATCCTTTGTACTATTAAATGCCTTCCCATTTCAATTATCCTCAGTCACCAAATGCTTCCTTTATGAAGTTCATTTCTTAATAACAATGACTTCATGATTTGGGGCTTTGCAGTGATTTCATTATGCTGTACCTGCTTTTTATTCCAGTGTTATTGTATAACAATTATTCAAAGGTGGCCTTTAAAAGAACCCTCTGTTTAATCTACTTCAAATCAAAGTTTTCTACTTTTACACCAGATTTTTGTTGAATTCTTCAGCTTCTTTACAGATTTTCTCTTATTTCCCTCTACCCCATCCATGTGGCTTTTCCCACATGACCCGTACAGAACGGTTTACTGAAGTCAGGATTAAACAAAATAATCCTTTACATGCAGAATTTAATTTATCAAAAAGAGATGTGGTATAATTGATCTTTGGTAAATTAAGTTTAAATCAATCTCCAGAACTTTTTGTTTATTTATTCTGAATATCTTCTTTTAACTTCTTCTCTAAAGTTCTGAATACTATTAAAGCTAGCACAACAGACAGTTACCCAGGACCATCTTCAATTCCATGCATACAACTTTTATTCTCCTGGGTTTTGGCACCATATACAATTTTACTAATCTTTTAAAAATTAAAAGGAACTACAGGAACCATAGCCTCACATACCTTGTTGGGGTTTTTTTTAAGAGTTATTCAGTTATTGAGGGGTTTTTCTCTCCTTCTTTCTTCCTCCCAAATTTGAGGTTATGCTTTCCAAGTTTTCATTTTATTTTGGCTTTACTAAGATTATATTTTCATACTTTCTATTCTCATTAGGAAGTGTCTTGCTTTTTACAACACCCCACCACCACCACCACCACCCAATTCCAACTGGTTTCGCCAAAACAAGATTATCCTCAGTCTACATCTCATTTACATGAAATGCAAGTACCATGTTCTCTCACCACCTTCTTTTCTTTAAAAATACAGATAAGGAACTACTTATAGTTGACTTACATTCAATTTCTTTCCCAGGTCTAAGACATCTTGACTTTAGCACTTGTCATGTCATACTTAGCAGACAGTTTTCTTACCCATGAGAGAACTCTTCCTCTGTTCACTGGCTTCTTTCCTACTTCCTAGCAGGATTTTTACTCTTAATAATCTTTTAGAAGGTTACCCACCTTAATGTCACAAAAAAATAGACTTCAAAACCTTCCGTATAAGTTTAGTCCCTCTTGCTTCAGGTGCAAATTTCAAACATTTTTTTAAACCAGAAGTAGAGAGGAATTCCAGATCCTTAGTTCTACAGTCCAAGTGACTCCACTGAATAGCTATTTACTTTGATTTCTTTAAGACATTTCTTCAAAACCAATCTAAGATATATTTATATTCAATCTGAAATTAATCAAAAGATGAACCAAGCAAAGGCCTTTCTCTGTGAACAGCTTCTTATTATGTACTCACTGCTTACCATAGCAAGTATCACCTCTTATTTCTTCTGTAACAAATTGATTAAAAAACCTCATCATTCTCACACAACTAAAACTTGGCCTTACCACCCATTTCTCAGTTTTTCACCCATTTTTATGTGGAATGTTAAACCTTTTCACCACAATACAACTCTCACAGTGCTCTGTCAAACCATGTAACAAGGTTCTTTACTTACAAACAAAACTTAGCTTGCTGATACTTTTCCTTTAGGTCACAGTTCAACCAACAACCGAAGCATTTTAGTTCCAAACCCCTTGATTTAGCCTTTCTATTCTTTTGTATCACTCTAAAGATTCATTAGCACAGAAAATCACCTATCAATCACTTTAACTTCTGTCTTTTCTAAATGAAGCATACCCTTCAACTGACAATGTTTCAGACACCACTGCTTACCTACCTTGCTTTTAGACTCTCTATAGTGTCTGGTGTCCAGTCTGCACTGAGTATGTCTATTCATCTTACTATCAAGGTCGTTGGCATTCCTTAGCCCATAAACATTTCAGATGTTCCTCATGGTATCTGCCAGTTTTCTAATCAGATTAGACAATTCTCTCAATTACCCTGCCACATATCTGACTATTGTTATCGCCACCATTATGCCTGTCCTGATTAATGTTCATAACAAGTGCTACAAGGCTACAGTGAGCTAGGGGAATTGTCATAAATTCTTCTGAGGGTTCATTTTCTTGTAATGATAGATTAGTATACTTTTCATCTCCTGAGTTTCCATTTAAAGGATAAAGTTATTTTACACAATTATCAATAGTTCTTTATATCTATTAACACACTCAGGTAAGCTGCCATAGTTGTCACAGAGATTTTCTTGATATAATTTCTGGTTTTATTAAACAATTTCTATAATTGTCACTCTCATGCTTGAAAAGCAAGCAGACAATATGGCTGATCATGATTAGCTCGGAGTCTGAGCATTGACAGCAATGCAACTCATGGCATAGGATCAAGATTTCACTCCTACCAGTCATAGAGTTAAGCATCAGACCTACTGCGTGGTTTGATGTTTCACATCAAACACTTTATTATTAGTTTAGTTGGCATCTGGTGGATCATAATAATTGTACTATTAAGTTCACCCTTGCAAATTTTCTTAATGTTATGTGTATTACTTAAACAGAAGCCCCAAGTAGTATCTCATAACATTGATTTAGGAAGAAGAGACCGGACCAAAGAATGGGATACAGAAAAATGAAGCAAATTATGTTTGTTATGGACCTTATACTCAACATCTTTCCCAGTGCAGAGTTTAAAAAAAGAACAGAATTGATGAGCAGTTTTGTATCTCTTCTCTATTTGACACTGGTTTATTACTATATGATAGAAATATTTCATTTTGAAGCACAGTGTTTCTTCTTAGAAAGTAAAAGTGTAGTTATAGTGAAGGTTAAGGTCTAGGGTTTTTGAAGAAGTCTTCTTTTTCTGTGATGTTTCATGACTCTTTTACCTTGAAGACCCCCATCAAATGACTCAGGCTGTCAAGAATATGTTAGGAAGTTTGCTTCTTCCACAAAAAAATAAAAGTAAAGAAAAAGAATTAATTGCAGGCTACGAGCCTTTCAGGAAGCTGTTCCACATCAGGATTTAAAAAAAAAAAGTCTGCTACTTTGGGTGTAGTGTTTCTGGAGATGAGTAAAGGTGTTAAAAGGAAGTCTGATTAGAAAGACACAGTCCTCTTAGCATTGAACTTCTCAAATGAAATAATAGATTTGAAACCTCCAGGCTTAAGAGAGAATATTCTGCAGTATTTATAGTTCTGCCATGTGATGGGTGTTCATCCTCATCTACAAAACCTACACCCGTGAAAAGGATAGGAAGAGACATAGCCAGCTTCCTGCTTTGTTCTGTTTTGACACCTCTATATTTCTGCCTGACCCAAAGCTATATCAAAAAATGTATCTGACAAAAATTAAGGTAACATTTGACAAGTAATTAAAATGCTAATTAATTTAAGAGTAATTAAAAATTCTGCACTGTTTCAAAGGTTGATTTTAAATACTAACTTCTGTTTTTATACAGAGCCTTCTGTCTGGATTACTATATGCACTTTCAAAAACATGTAGATATAATTTCACCCATTGCTCATACTTACAGCAGCTTAGAAGAGGAATTGCTTTATAAAGAATTCTTTGAAACTGCATAGAGAAATGAAAAATTATTTAGTTGCCCAAAAATGAAATTAAGTAATACAGAAAGAATATAGCTCTGGATAATAAAGCTCTGCTCACCTTTAAGCCTTATACATAAGGCAATACCCTGAGTGTAAAACCATTCCCTCTGCACTACGATGAAAAATCTGCTCTCTCATCTAGAATTTAAGCAAGCAGTGGGTTAAATCAGTGCAAATGGATTCTGGCTTTCTAGATCCCAAGAGTTTGGCTGCCTGGTAGGTCATATAAGAACACAGGACATGTAAATGCAACTGGGGAGCAGAAACCACCTGACTACAGGGAAAAAGAATTCCAAACACCAAAGGGTCTGAAATACTAGCCAAAGCCCTGGTAATACCGACTTAGTGTGATTATACATGCAGACATATCCCATCTGTAAGCCATTGCAAATCTTCCAAACTGCATTTGATGTCATGTCTCAGATGGCACCAAGATGCCGTAGAGTGAAACTGCCACTGATAGTTTTTTTCATACTCATGGTATTAAAAAGCCATTAAATACTTGCAATAGCAGCAGCAGTACCCATGTGGATGACAGCTCACACACAGCTTAGGCAATTAGAAGCTGTTTTATTTGGAATGAATACATTAATATTGGCCAGGACAGCATAAGGATAATTCATGATATTACTTGTGTGAGACTGGCTGTGATAAGGAGGTTATATGAGCTTGGCAACGTGAAAAATCTCTGTGGAATGAATACTTTCAGAAGCTTGGGAAGACTGGAAGTGTTTATCCTATACTGAGTAGTACAGAACACACAGATCCCTGAGCCAGGGCTCAGCATGCTACCTGCAGAACTAGGAGCAGAATAGTCACAACAGTGTAACACTGTACCATGGTTAATAACCTATTTTTCCAGTTCACTGTAATAATTCAGAAGGGGTGTGTGCATGTAGAATAAGAAACATAATCAACAAGCAAGAGAAAATAGATAATAATAACCAAATGTGCTGAAAAAAAGCCCTAAACAAACCCAGAACACCCACCCTGATCAGTGATATGAGTTAGTAGAGAGACCTACCAGAAACTTCAATTAAAAAAAGCCCAACATGATAAATCTGGCTTCAGTAATAATTTATCTGAAAATTCCTCCTGCACACTTGTAACTTTACCTGATTTATTCGACTTTATGAACAGAATAGAAGACTGGTAAGGCAGACACACCAGGATATTATTTTAGAAAGTCACGTACAAATGGCAGAATCAGCATCAGTGATTTGCGACTGCTCCTGAAGAAATTAGCAATAATTGCAACCTTTCATTACAAAACCTGTCATTTGGTATCTTCAAGCAATTTGGTGTAAAACTAAACTTGACGACTGATTCATTGCCAAACCTAATAATTTACTGCATAAACTTTAAACCATATGATTGCTCAAGGTGAATGCAAGAATCTGTAACATCAACTGTTACTATATCAAGACCCAGTCTTACATTTCTTGATCCAAAGAAACTGAGACTGTTGGACTAGGCTCTTCATCAGTTTTTCTCTTTGAACATACTACTTGTTAATATGAACCTAAAATTAATGAAAAAAAAATCCATTCATGAAAGACAACCTTTCCCTTTAGCAAGCTTATTCTGGATTACTCATGTGAACTGCTAAAGCAGACATACACAAACATTGCCTGACAGGGTTCCAGGATTTTGCAAACTTATATATAGACTGCTTCAGTAAAACCACCAACAAACATAACTACATAAAGTGAAAAATCCATCAATAATTATCACAAATCAGATTAGAACAAATAGATTTTTTCAACAGGCAGACTGTGGATCAAGCATCATCACCACCCCATGGGTAATGGCTATGCCTGGATTCTGCATCATATTTCCATTTCTAAACACTTGGCTAGCCCAACAATTCTTTTTGCTATAAAAAAACCCTCTTATTTGATTATATCTTCCCCCTAGAAGAGCTCCTACCCAGCTTTCAATTTAAAAAAAACCTCACATTTTTAATCATTTTGTAAATACTATACCAGAAAATATCGGTCTGCCCCTGCACCACCTGAGCTTTCACCACTTTCTTGAAAACCTGATGGAAAACCAGCATTTGCTATTAGTAATTGTCATGGAAATGATGTGAGAAAGCTCTTTTGCAGCCTATTTTGTTTTGCTACTAACATGGTTATTATTTTATAACATATAAACCATCTACATGTATACCATATACATGTATTTGTATACATGTACATATACATGTCTATGTAGCATATACATGTATTTGTAGCACACCTATACGCATACACCATTTTTCTGTTAATTTTGTTCCAAGGATTTGGAGAGAAAGGTGGATTGGCAAGGAATTTCAGATGCTCCCACCACATCTGAAAATAAAGTTTAAGTCACGGCACAGTGCAAAACATTATTGGAAGAGAAAAAGAAAGAACTCTGTCCTACCATGTGTTGAAAGCTTCCCAAATGGTGAGTTATTTCAGAAAGTTTATTTTAGTTCAAAGAAAGTTGTTTCTTTTTTTTTTTTCCAAGGAAGCAGTAACGTAGGATTACATGTTACAAAAGGTTGCTTTCCAAAGCAAAGAGGAATTACTTTACTTTTCTTTTCAACATATTCTACTCTTCTACGAAAGAGATACTAGAAAATGTCACCTATTTGACAGCACATGTGTGTGTATGTGCATGGATTTTATGTTTTAGCAAAACCCAAAGCTAGAAATTTTGTTCCTTTAAAACATAAAATTGTTAAATGAAAAAAACTCTCCTTCATGTTAAGTACTGACTAAAAAATATATTAGATTTGGACACAAGTATAAAGATCCCTTAGAATACAATTTTTCCCCACACTTCAAGGAACCCTGAAAGATGAAATGATAAAATTTCATTCTACCAATACTACCCTAAACCAAGTAGCTGAGGATATCAAATATATTCTGTGAATTTAAGCTTTACTCTCACAAGATCTCAGAAGCTAAACAGAGCTCCTCCCGCTCTGCTCCTACACCTCTGCTTGAGCACAGCTCCAAATTCCAAAACCAACATTCACCAGGGGCATGGCTGAAACCTGAGCATAGGCATGTATGCCTGTAGTGGAGAAAGAAGTTTTAGACGCAGCCTTCTCTTTGACATTTTCTAGCACATGCCTTTTTAGCATCCCAAAGCTCAGTACAATGTCTGATAACAGTCCTGAATGAGACACCAAACCCTCTACCACAAGTTCAACAATGACCCAAGATTTCTATGCAGTACAGTGCTGACCTGCCCTGCTTTTTGCCTTTACACTGTTCAATCAGAAAGAAAGGGTGCAAAGTAATCCACATGTATAGGGTGCATAATCAGTTCACTATTTGCAGGGATGAAACAAACCATTCCACAGTGAAAAGAAGTTAGAGTCACCAAGTCATGAAAAACATGGTTAGGGCCTACGAGAATGCCGGGGGCCTACAAGGATGCTGGAGAGGGACTCTTTTCATCAGGGACTGTAGTGATAGGACGAGGCGTAACGGAATTAAACTTAAACAGGAGAGATTTAGCCTAGATATAAGGAAGAAGTTCTTTACTGTGAGGGTGGTGAGGAACTGGAACAGGTTGCCCAAAGAAGTGGTAAATGCGACTTTTTGTTCCATTTCTAACACTACCACCCT
>JANHGB010064233.1:0-11183 GCA_026283785.1 Coracopsis vasa | reverse complement strand
CAAAGCTCCACACTTCTCAAAAAATAAAACCCCAAAGCCCCCCCAAACATAACCCAAAGGTATAATCAAACCCACATTTGCCAATAGTTCAACTGATTTACTCAAATGGAAGCAGTGTGGTCTTCAAGAAACTGGGATTAAGAGTATTATTTGGTGAACTGCAAAAATTTCCAAATTGTAACTGAAAATACAAAACATCACTACTGCAGTAAACTTAAGAGTGTTATCCAAGTTAAAAACTGTAGATGACACACTTATGCAGGAGACATGAAATTAATTCACTGGATGTCCCAAGACTCTACTGAACAGCAGTAAACAGAAACTTTCAAAACGCCAGATATGAAACACAACAGTAATTTCTGACTTAGCATGTGACTTTGATCTGTCATTTTTCTCCTGTCCCATAATTTCTGGGTTGCATTTACTTACACATCACAGTGTTGCATGGACTTAACACAGTTTAAGCAAATTCATTGCTGGAAGTAACTCAACACTCATCATGGATGAGAACGCTTTGCTTTGGGTGTCTGGTCTCAGGAGATGGTGCTAGAAAAGGAAACTACTTCATCTTCAGCACTATAAAAGACAGTAACAGTGCAAACTCCTAAACATTTAAACTATTTCTGCATACCTCAGTAAGTCTTCAGGATAAGATTCTAGAACAAAGACTTGACATTTTTATTTAGTAAGTGACTTCAAAATGGTAAAGAAAGACAAAGAGAGTGCTGCCAAAGAGAAAAGGAGAGGAAAAGAAGAAAAGATTACCACCTCATAGGAAAAAAAAATATACACAGTAATTCTACCTACTCTGTAAGTGTTTATTTTATGCCTATATAATATCTTTATTTTTGAACAGGACAACATGGCAGTTGTTTGGAAGGTACACCCTTCATGACTATTACATACATTTTTCAGTGATGCAGGTAAAACTAGAGAAATCTGAACTTTAATACCACAAAACATAACTTTCTGACCAGACGACAATGAAGAAGATTCAAAAAGATTTAAACCATCGTCAACCATACAAGCAATCATAAACAACCCACCAAACACTTTTTCCAAAAGGCAGTCAGTAAAAGCAAGATTGTATCCTTACCAGTGCACTGATGCAAGGGAACCTCTCTTCCATTTTCATGTAAATATTTAGAAATTAGAAAGCTCAAACAAGAAAGCCTGCATTTTGATAGATGCCCCAGATGCCAAGAAAAACCATTATTTTCTGCATGGTAGCTATGTCACTGTGATTGTGCTTCATAAGGTCTCCTGTACATAGCTCCAGAACATACTCAGTTACCATGATCCCCCAATAGTTTCTCTGGAAATCCCCAGATCTACAGGGAAGACAACATCTAAAATATTAAAGGAAGTCTGTGAGAGGAAGTGTGAGAAAAATACAGCACAGGGTACTTTAGTTATTTCAGAAGCATATATTACATTTATCCTTCACATCAGCACACTGGTAGCCTTACATACAACAATGCAGTTCTCAAGTGATACATTGAAGCCCTCCTCTTCCTCAAAGCTTCCTTGTGGAAGAAAAGAGTTGCTGTACGCAGCGAAGTAGAAGTATGTATACCTCAATATCATCTCATATTCTAAGAAAGTATTGCTTTAAGTTATTTTACTAACATGATAGGTCATTTCTTCTTACATCTGTTTATCTGCCCTTAGATTGAAGGTCCTGTAAGGCACAGACAGAAGTTTTTTGGAAAGCATCCTACTGCCCCCATCAAAATAATGACTTTTGCTTAATGAGAATTAATTCAACTATAATAAAGAACAGCAAACAGCAGAAATGCTCTGGCTTGATTTTAGAGAGATGAGTTGCAGTGAAAACATGACATAAATGATAATGCCAAAGGAAAAATCCTTCACTGTTGTCAAACTGTTCAGAAAGCGTTAACATGGTTCATTCATTTTCAGCTGCAATACCATGTTGAAAACATACTTTTGCTGGTCTGCAGTTGATTGATGTACATTACTCATATCAGGCTAATGGCACTTTATTTTCCAACAGTAGCAAGTAATGAGTGACCTTGAGTGCATATTGTTTTGCTGAAAGGTTTTGTTGCTCCGTGTACTCTGTGAGCACCCCCAAGGAAATGAGGGCCCTGTATTGGTGTTTTTCAGCAAACCTCATTTCTTTCATGGCTTTCTGTAAAAGAATTTGATACAGGGATAGAAGCTAACCTCAGTGAGTAAATGAAATATTGATCCACACTACTCTGGCCTTGCCTTCACCTTGTCCCAGGGCTGTGAGTTACTGACTTTTCCGTTTTGGCTGTAATAGGAATTATTACAACAGGCCTGTGCGAGTAATTACTTGGCATGGCAAAAAGGAGGGTCCATCATATATTTCTGTAGAGACGTTAGTTTCCATCAGACCAGCAGTCTGCTTTTTTGGCCCCGTCTTTCCTGCTCTTGATTCAATTCTCTTAACCATCATTAATCAAGTTCCTTGTCAGTAGAAGTTTATCAAAAGTATTAAGTGAGCAAGGTTGCATGGCCTCCTTAAGGAAAAAAAAAAAGCCAAGAAAAAGAAGCACCCATGCAGGGCAGTAAATTTCAAAATATGGAAGGCTGGTTCCATGATATATATGAGTGTCTTTCCAGCTGGAATGAGCAGTTTGTTTTAGTGATAGATATTGTAGCTTGAGCCGTGATAGAATCCTTCTCAAGTTTATATGTCATAGACTATCATTTATGAGAGACCATGTGTTTCTAAATGGTGAAGGTCATGGCTGATGGCAAAAGTAAAAGCAGTGGTGATTCATTAGAAATAGTTAATAGGGCCTGCTGTTGACAGGGATAAATAGCGACATGCTGCTTTTTCAACCCACAAGCAACTAGTTTAGGCAATGTTTCTTCTGTGTTCTCCACCACTCCTGATTGGCAGACAGCTGTGAACATACATAGAGACATAAGCAAGATTGCTTCCACCCTGTTAATAATAGATGCAGGATGGGCTTCCAGTGTGAATGACTTCTCTAGATACAGATTTTCCAACCAGCACCTTTGGCAAACTGACTAAACATTCAGCTCTCAGTGATTTGTTAGCTAATAATCGAGTTAACACTGTACGCTGAATTCTTAGGGACCAAACACGTTTCCTAACTATACTGCTGGGATCCCATCCTTCAGTTTGAACACCAGCTAATGTCCCGGCAGAGCCCATGTAACATCAATAGAAGCTGTGCTTGCATAAAGGACACTAAGATGAGATCTCATGGCATTGGAATGGCTAAAATATTAACAATCATTAGTGTATCCTCAATCAGAAAAATGTAATTTCCTCAAGCTATGCAGAAAATGAACTCTTAAAATCCAGTTAGAAAGAAAAGATTTTAACTGATTGTTGTGGTGCTGTTCCTTATTTTGTTTTTATTTTTTAAATGCAAACAAACAACAATCATCATTAAAATGAAGTTTTAGTCTACTTAGAAAAGCTTACACATATATTTTGGCAAACAGATTTGAGGCTGCATTTGAAAAAAGAGTTTGGTGAATGTTCTCTCATTGATACAGCTCTACAGTACACACAAATGGTAGCCTATGTATTGCCTATGGCTTTGTTTGGTTTTAAATACAGAGGACTATACTACTAATACATAGTCATTATTGATTCATAGCAGAGCAATGTTTCATAGCTTCCAGAGATAAAATCAAATCCATCTAATTTTATCACACCTGAGTGTTCTGGGTCAGTGGCAAAACTGGACAGAACTCAATACTCTGGTTTACCAGACAGAAGAGCCAGAGTATCTTTAGTGCAAACTGGTGCAATTGCACTGAAGCAAACAGATGTAAACTCTTTGCTAAAATGAAAGGAGTATTCCCTGGTCCTTTAGCTTCATCAAACACACAGCTTTACCCCTGACAGATTCTGATCCAAGAGCAGAGGCAGACCTTATATCGCTTATCAACTTCATTGTAGCATTTATATATTGCAATAAGGGTTGTAATTTTTAGTGACTGATCAGACAGACTGCAAAGCTGGAGAAAAGGCTGGTTTACCTTTAATTTCTGATCCTTTTTTGCTAACTGAACATCTTGTTCTGTCTCTCCTGGCATTTCCCTACCTTTCTACAGCTAACACACTAGCCAACATAAGTACGGAAGCAGAATTCTCATTTATTTTAGGAGAAAATTGTGTTTATCATTCTGCTCAAGTGGTTTCCTCCATGATCTTTGTCTCAACTATTTAGAGAGCTCCATTTCTTAGTTGATGTTGAAGCACTACCAAAATGAATGTAATTAATGACTTCCCTAGGAGCTGAGGGTGCTCTGCTCAAGTGGACACTGGAACAAAACCAGCAGCAAATAGAAAAATAGGGGAAAAAAAGAAAGGGAAACCTACTGGCTAATTAAAAATAGTAACAGAGAGCAACTGAAAGAGTGACTCCATTAAGGCTTCGTTAATTCTGCCATCTTCAGTCCTTTGTTCCTCATATAGTAACATATGCTTTGCAGCTGCCCAGATCAGAGCTTAAATCCTGGAATTACAGATGCTTCCTCACTTTCCTTCCTCTTGCTTCACTGTAGTAAAAGAAGTCTGATTTTTTCTTACTTGTTAGTGTAATAAAAATGATGTTTTAGGCAAGCTGGGAGATAGGCACATGTTGTTTAGCTGATAACCATTCTCAAATGCAGTCTCTTTTTTTAAACTTTTTTAAACTTTTTTTAAACTTTTTTTAGGCACTGATTAAATGCTGCTTCCCAATCATCTGCAGCAACACCACCAGCCTCTAAATTAGAGAGGCAGACAGTGAAAAATATTTGATTACTAAGTAGAAAGGTAAATGAGCCATCTGTTGTGATTATTTTAATGCTTATATTTTGATATTTCTATAAAAGGATCAGTTACCCTAATATAGTCATCTTGAGAAAGACAGTCTGCAATGGTTACAAATTGACTTTTTATGGAGAAAATAAGACTGTTCCTAACCTATTGCACCGATATTATGCTTTGTTAATATTTTATTAAATAAAAGTCCTCCCATTAAGGGTGGCAAATTACTTTATAATTATAGCACTTCGCACACTAGAATGACTATTTCATTTTATGGAGAAAAAGCTCAAAATACAATTTAATTATCATCCAGTGTCTTTTCATCCTTCTAAAGGTTTCATCAGAAAGCACTGTTATATGCATCTCAAATCTCTCCTTTTCCAAATATTAGTTCAAATTAAAGAAAATTATTATTTCTGTTCCACGCTTTCACTGCTAATGAAATAGTTGTGTACAGTGAACATTTGTACATGGATCTAGATGAATCAAATGAACAATGTGAACAACTATAAAATATAGACCTTTTACCTTCTACATATAAAGGTTGATTTAAATAGAGTATGAGCACTGAGTTAACTCAAGTGGTCTAGAAACAGATTTAGTTAAATCTGTGTAACTCCCTTATGCAGTCTCTCTTAAATCAGTTTAAGAGAACCTTAAATCGATTTAGCCTCATGCAGTTGATAGATCCGAATTGGCTTCTAAACCAGTTTAGCTGAAATTGGTATCCAAGCTGTAATCAGACAGCCTCCAAGTCAATCGGACTGATGTAGTCTGAATCAGTACACTTTTGCAGTTTTCAGATGAGAGTAAAATTGCAGCACCAAAGACTTTTTATCACCTTTCCTCTTTGAACATTTTGATAGAGCCATTAAATTCTGCTGGAAGGCATCAAGTCTGCCTTATGTACAACCATCTTCTCTCCTACTTGAACACACAAATAACAGTTCTGGTTCCTGGGACTGCAAACTCAAAAGCTTTTTGATTTCCAGTGGAGTGCTTTGTTTGTCTGCTAGATGATTATCACTGCAACACTAGCAATATTACACTACCTATTTTGTAAATGAAAGCTCAGCTGATTCATATAACTTGGAAATGTTGTCACTGAAATATTCTGATTCTAGAGGCACTAATTTTAAAATATCCTAATTTAATCAAACATGATGCAGAAACAGTTATCAATTATAAAACCAAAGAAAAAAACCAAACAAGCCCCCCTCCCTCAACAGCAAGAACTTTGTAGGGATCATTCTACAATATTGACTCCGCCTTCGCAAACAAAGCAACAGTAAAACAGAAAATCACCATAAATTCAACCCCAAACACAGGTGCTTTTAAATGGCCTCCTGAATGGCAAATAGTCTGAAATTTAGCCTTTGGATCCTGAAGATTTGAGCCAATTTAAATGTCAATGTTGGAATGAACTGATTGTCCTTACACAAGCCCAAGACTTAAGGACAGGAAAAGGATAAAGAAAGTCCAGTTTTCAGTATTGTTAGTCCTTTCCAAGCATGACATAATACATAAACCCTTCTATATACCTAGTGGGTTTTTCCCTGTAAGTATAGAAAAAAATCCTTTTACTCTTTTTTTGTTTTTTTCTTCTTTTGCCTTCCTCCTTCCTTCCTTCCCCACTGTCCCCCATCCCCATCCCCTTTTTATCATTGCCATGGCATCGTGTCATTCAGTTCTTTGTTTTAAAGGTTTAATTGCTAACTTGTGAACTTCAGTGCCTGGGGAAGAAGCAGGATGCATCTTCCGCATCTGCAGAAAAAATGCAATTTCCTCCATATGTGGCGTGTTGCCCCACACCACATATATTTAATAAAAATCCAGTATTTATTTCCCAAGAAGATGCAAAAATAAGTTGCCTTTAACTCTTCCATTACAATTATGTGTTACAAATTTCAGCCCTTCAGAGCTAGTTCGTTGCACAGGAATACTTGGTTTGTTTAAAAAGGTAAAATCTCCCTGTGGCACAACTTGGAAGGTCAGACTGAAGAAAACACATCATTATTTCTGCTACGAAAATTGCTCTACCTACTGGATTTTTATTTAAATGTACTTCCGAGTTAACAGCATGTTAGAACCCAACAGAACCTTAAACACCGGACTAAGGATATTAAAAACTAGGCACGCTTTTCTACTCCCTCTCTCCTTCTCTGTAGATAAAATATAGTTAGCGTTTTCTTTTTAAATAAGCAACCAATATATTACTCAGGATTTTTAGAGGTTACTCTTCTGTGATAATAATTTTATTATTATATATTCACCCAAAGGCATAAGTAAAATATGAAATTATTCATGTCCTAATTTTTGCCTAACTTAGTTTGGCATGGGATTGTTAGTCTCCATTTGAAGGGACCTTACAGCAGAAGTATGAGACGTGTTGAAAGGGTAACCAAGACACAGGGGTCAGAGCTGCCCAGCTGCAGCTGGGACAGCACACAGGCATTTGTATGAAAGTTGCTTTTGTGTGTGTTTGAAGGCCTTATGTATTTTAAGTGGTTTGTTACTGTCAGGGACAGATTCTAATGGGTTTCTGATACTTAGAACTTCAGGATCCCTGCCTACCAAGTGTGGAAGGGATATTACTGAATGGAGATGTCCTACCTATTCAGACTATTAGAATCCAAACCAAAGATGAATTACTATTTTGGTCTAACTACCCCCTACACAAGACGTTTCCACATCTCATTCTTTGCTGGATTTAAAGATTGGAACAAGAATGGCTTCAGATTTCAACTACAGTGTGGAAGCAGAGAAGGGTTTGAGCCATTATGGTAATATTTGAAAAGAGAAAGAGGGGGAAAGGAGTTTTTTGTGTCTGGTCTAGCTTGCAGTCCCCCTTCTCACATGGTATCCAAGCTCAGGGATGACATCCCTGCAGTGTGAACCCAGGCCTTCCCCTCAATCCCAAATTCTATTACATACAACTCTTACACATAAGGTCCCTGCAATTATTTCTGCACTGGCTCTGCACCAATATAAGCACTGGCAAAAATTCAAAAAGTTTTTCAAGGGAATGATTAATTGTATAAATGTTCTGAGATACACAAAAAATATTCACTCATTTGAATTACCCTCTCAGGCTCTTACTGGCTGAGATGACATTGCAAAAGTTTATAGAACATCTTGCCTCATCTCAAACAAAAATTCAGGCACATACACATGAGCCAACAGTCAGAAGCAGGTTAAACAGACATTTTTCTCTTTGCCTTCCCATATATGACTTTGAGCAGCCTGCTGTTGCACTGGCCAGTTTTCGTTCTTTTCCATTTACGTGGCCTTTTATGAGTAACTTATGCAGATCCAAGCTTTAATCTGACACTAAGGATTTGGTGATTCATTCCCTAGTATATACTTACCACAAAAGGTAAGAATTAGTCTTTATTTTCAGCATTTTTGGGAAGATGATCATTCTGCTGTATATACCCTGCACATAGTAATTGTGTCTTAGATTAAAATGCACCTTGTAAAACTGGTGGATGCACTAGAGAGAAAGCATGGACTTCTTATCCAAACACAAGTAATTTTTTAATTTAGTCTTATTGCTTATCTAGCTTATGCTCCCCAACACTTTAAATCTCAATTGATTTGGTACTAGCCAAAAAAAACATAGTACGGGCAACTGAAATTGATAGATACTACTGTAGCTTTTTAAGTGGACCCACCTAGGAGAGATCAGCCCATGGTGTCTGTTTCTTTCTGGTTTTCTTTTCTACCATTTTATTTTCATTCTAATGACATAGCCTTTGCTGCTATAAACAAAAGGGTGGTACAAATGCGTATTGAAATGCAGCACATAACATTTCTCAGTTCCCCTCAATGGTGCAGTATTTCAACAAATTGTCAGAATGCTTAAAACCAGCTACTATTAAGAGCCTCTTGCTTCCAGTAGTACAAAGAACAGGAGCAGCTCATGCCACTTAACTCAAAGTCTTATTTTACCCTTATGTTCTCTGTTACTTATATCCCCTTACAAAAAGCTTGGGCACCTCTTTAAAGATCATTTTGTGGAAAGAAAAAAAAAAAAAAGGCATCCTACCACCCTCCAAAGTAAATGTTTGTACTTCTTGGTAGCTAACAGTACATCAGAACCAACAGGATTCCCCCCCCTCCCCACCGCGTTTTGTTTCCTGTTCTCATTAAAATACTTCTTAATGAAAATGTCATTGGCATGTCACATCATTTCACCCACAGTCAGCTCTCAGATGCTCATTACTCTTATTCTTGAGACAAATGTTGGACTAAGAACAAAAATATTTTTCCCTTAGGAGAAGCAAGATAGTATAAAAAAATACAATATAAACCAACTCACCAGCAAACCCCAGTCATTTCAGGATATTGTTTCAAGTGTTCTAGTTTTAAATTCTCTAAAATGGCAAAATGCACTTCGTTCTAAGCGTTACCTTAATTTTCTTCAGGATACCTTTGTGCTTGGAAAGCAACCTTTATTTAATAAACAGAACAAGACCATGAAAGGGGTTAGAGAGAAATTTTGATTAAAGATTAAGGGTCAGATGTAAAAAAATGTAGATTCACAGAACTAAAGTACATGTAAGAAACCAAAGGCCTGGAAATCTAATACTGCTAGCCAAAGTTCTCAACCTGAATGCTTAATTAATATTTTTCATAATCATTATTCCTAAATGAATCTCCACAACAATTATTAAACCCTAGATAAAATCATTATCACACTCCCATACATATTCTTTCTAATCAAGAGAGTCACACAATCAAGAAGTGAAAACATGAAAGGACAAATACTAAAAGCAGGTTGAATCCTTGGAACATCAAAGTTTTGTACCCAAATCTCATCAGCCAGAAAAAACCCAACTAAGCCTTGAAACAAAAGCATAACTTGCTTCTGCCACCCACAAGTAAGGATGCTTTGCTTTAAAACTTATTTAAGAAAATGTTTGAGGTGTTCTAGGGTGGCCCTACTGGATAAGAACATTTAATAATAGCAATGAGTTATTGGCTTTGTATGTGATCTGAAAAATTCTTCAGTGAAAAGACTGCTAGTACCGTTGGTGGACAAACTTAATAGAGCAAGAAGCTTGCACAGTTTGAGACAAAGCTTTCATTGCCTTAGTTTAAATTACCCACATTGATAAAGACCTTTGGCTTCAAAAAGCACAGTAAATACAGCTTTTTCTTTGAGTTCACTCTTCAAGATCACAAGTGTGGATCCTGTCCTAACATGCACACCTTTGGGGAGACAGTCTTCTGAATTTTTGTCAGGAGCTCATTTCTGATAGGTGTGTGTTGAGAAATAAGGGTGCAAGGAAAGAGCCTCTTTTATGCCGGTAATAGTCACAGCAAGAAAAACACTCAAATACTACCTTACAATTGGCAGGTTATTTAAATTATTGCCTCATCTAAGTTTATCAATGGAAAACAGAAAGTCAGATACAGCTTTTGAACTCTGCAAATTGAAACCTTTATTTTGAGAGGGTTTGAGGTCATGGCATGGCCCAAAACAAAACAAAGGTGCAGGTAATTATGAAACAGAAACTTCAAGTCAGATTCCACCTTCCTGATTCACAAAGTCTATTTTTTCCTCTAGTGCTTTCCTTTAAGCCAAGTAATTAGCACTTTATGAGTGATCCTAATTGTAAAACTGAAGCTCCATCTGTGACTGTTTATACAAATTATGTACCTCATCATGTATCACTAGTGGGACAAAAGAGAAAGATGTACTGTAGGTATTACATGTTCCTATATTTTCTTGGTAGGATGCTTACCTGAGCTGTATTTTGTTTACAAGGGAAGGAAGTGAAGAATTGCCAAAACAGTGATTCCAGAAGTAGTTTTAAATTACCACCAAAACTAAAGTAACCTTCCAAACCCATTTTGTCCCAATACATATTTAAATACCAATTTCTCAGGCTCTCCCTCACAACCTTCCTGAGACAGGTAAATAATATTTTGATACTATGAAAGAGGCACAGTGCCCATAGAAACAAACAGAGAAAGGAAGCCTTCCTTTCCCCTCCGTAACAGTTTTCTGAAGCTTGATTTTAAAACATCGGGGAAAATAAAAAAGAAACAGTAGGGTGAAATGCTGCTGTATTGTAACGAATAAAACATTCGTGTAAGCCTTGAAGTCAATCGCAAACATGCAAGCCAGGGCAGAAGCTGAGAAAGAACATGAAATTTCCCAAGGGCATGTAGTGACAGGACAAGGCGGAATGGCTTTAAGCTGACAGAGGGGAGATTTAGATTAGACATTAGCAAGAAGTTCATCCCTGTGAGGGTGGTGAGGCACTGGCACAGGTTGCCCAGAGAAGCTGTGGCCGTGCCATCCCTGACAGTGTTCAAGGCCAGGTTGGACAGGGCTTGGAGCAACCTGGTCTAGTGGAAGGTGTCCCTGCCCGTGGCAGGGGTT
>JANHGB010064223.1:0-15070 GCA_026283785.1 Coracopsis vasa | reverse complement strand
GTAGCAGTAGTGATTTGTGTTATACCTTAGTTACTGGACTGTTCTTATCTCAACCCGTAGGAGTTACATTATTTCGATTCTCCTTTCCATCCCTCCAGGAGCAGGGGGAGGAAGAGTTCGGGGGGAAGTGAGAGAGCGAGCTGCGTGGTTTCTGAGTGACAGGCTGGCCTTAAACCATGACAGAAGTCTAAAGTGAGAATAAAGATCTGTGATTTTCTGCACAGATTTTAGCAACACTTAATATTATTGTCTTGTGCATTCATGTTCAAGATTCCATATAAAAACATAGGATTAAAATTCCTCATTAGAAACCACATAATTGCAAGGGCCAACAAAAGGTAACATTTTCATTTCAATTATTTTTGCTTCCATGATTTAGCATTTGTATTCATCAAAGTAAGTATAAACTAAATACAAATAAATGCTTTCACGTATGTCATGGGTGAGCAGAGATAGCCAGTCATTTGCAAAAATTGCCTTTTTTCTTCTTTTCTGGTGGAATTTTTGTTATAAACCCAGAAACTTTTCATGGATCGTGGATGTAAAACTGTTTCTAACATCTGTGACAGTCTTCTTGGTCAAAATAGAATGGAAAAAAAAGTCCTGTTTGCCATGCAACAAATAGTAGACACCCGTTTTCAGATGATTTTTGGAACATTTTGGACTCAGGATTTAAACCTCATATTGCTAGTATATGAGTCTTCCTATTGAAAGTATTCACCACTAGCTAATAAATTACTTAAGCAAGAGTTGGAAATTGTATCAGCATATTTCAAATGAATGTCCTGAACTGTTTCACATTCTGGAGTTAATCTCTGTGTGCTGTATTTAAAAAAATATCTTGTCTTTTCTTAGTGTAGAATAGAAGAACATTGGAAATTTCATGACTTTAAAACTTTTAGAACTCTTACAGATTGCGATCATTGACTGTACAAAGACAAATTGTGAAGAGCACAAAAGCCTCCCAAAAGAAGTTTAAAATTCTTAAATGACATTGTTAGGTCTACAGAGAGATGACTGAGTTGCTGACTTTACCACTGGCTTGAAGTAATGCTGTGGAGGAAAATGCGAGGAGCTGCTGGAGACGTGCCATGAGAAGTTAGTGGTGGACATGACAACACAGGTAAGTGGGAGTTACTTGAGAAATGGTAGGGGCAGAATTGTAATAACTGGCAAGTGACAAGTTATTATCAGTGTTAACAGTTATTGTCAATAATAACATATAAAACCAAGGTTGCCTAAATCAATATACTGTTGTATGGATATAGCTAATCTGGGAAAATATAATTAGGGGGAGATTGTTTATATGAGAGTTAATTTAGACAGAGAAAGGGAGGTGTGAGAACAATGAAAAGGAGCATAAGGAAATAGGACAGATAATAATAAAGCATAGAGATAACATAACTGAGGATGTTTGAAGATACCTGCTGCACAGTCCTGTGCTTGATCATTGTAGCTGAAGTAGAAAAATAAACTTATTCTGACCATGCCACATGTGTTGAGTCTGTTTCTATAACCAGGAGAAGGGGCAAGAGGAAGTAGTGTGCTTTCACTGATTAGCAGGAAGATGCATAGAACAGCATGACCAGGCATCTGCATATCGTGTAAATGCCCATTCCAGGCTTCATGTCATTAGCATCCTCCCAGCCACTTCCTAGCAGATGTTTAGATGGATTGCTTCAAGAAGCACAGCAATTCACTCCTCCTTCCACATTTACAGCCTTTTCTGTGTCTTCACCATGTGAGATAAAGGGAAATGCACCTTCTTTTTTGCAGTGACCCATTATCAAGTAAAGCCAATGGTGGGTGGTTTGCTATTTATCCTGGTGTTCTCAACTAGGATAATTGTTCAATCTCAATTTTGAAGAATCCAGAAAATGACTGTATTTCATTTTTTGCTAGCAGCAAGGTACCTTTGGTTTCAGTGCAAGAGGGCTGATTCCACTTATTTCACAACTTCAGCATTTTAAAGAGACAGACAAGAGCCTTATTTCTCTGCTACATGCATGTACCCAGCTAGATCTTCACAAACCCCTCTTTCCTATTCAGGTACTATTTTTATCTAGCCAATACCAATTTTAGCAAATTATGTAGTGAATTATATAAGTTTAGTTAACTATTTAGTTTATTATTATTTAGTGAATTATACCAAGAAATAACTAGTCGTCTAGCAGATCTGACTGAGAACAATAATAGTATAATTCCATCATACACACAGATTAATTCAAATTAAAAATATCAGACTATAGGTCAGCTATGAAAAAGTGTAATTCACATAATTCACTATTTTGTTATCTTACTATATTATCCTTAACCCTCTTATTCACCAGTTGCTCTACCACAATTAGTTTTCTGACCTCTCTAGTCCCCACTGAAACATCTGAGCTTTGTTCCGTATGCTCCGTGCTGTCCACCTTACTTCTGATTCCCCTCCATACTCCAACCATATAACCCATATGACTGGTAGACAGATGAAAGGGTGACTGTTCTGTGGATAATCCAGGGCTGTGTACATACCAACTTGTTAACTGCACAGTGTCAAACAAATTGGAGAGTAGTAACAACCTCTTTTTCTCTGCTTATCAAGGCAATTGTTAGGATTTACTTTCATTTAGCTAGACATTGTTTTTCACAAAAACTTGTAGGAACTTCACACTTTTGAGGCTGTAGATCTTTTGTCAAACTTGGTTGAAATCAACCAGAGTCCACCTATTAAGAGGAATGGATAGGGGAGAAAGAGGAAGATTACAGAGTAGTCAAGTATCTCTCTGTTGTCTTGCAGAAATATGCTAAAAACTATTCCAAAATTTACATTTTTTCATGACATTCAGCTAAAGGCCTAAAGGCTTTCTGCTATAACCTTGAAGAGCGCAGTAGAAAAATCTTCCTGAAGACCAAAGGATCCATATTGGTGGCAGTATAAAGAAATTAAAAGAAAAAAAAAAAGAGGAGAATGTTGTTAATAAATAAAAGCACTTCCTATTTCTTAATTTCACTTTAAGTATAAAAGTAGATGAAATGGTTCAAGATACAGGAAATTAAGCCTTGGAAAGAAACATCAGCAACCACAAAGCATCAGAGACATGAAGGCTCAGTATTATGCTACCCATTTAGGGGTTTGAGCTACTACTTAACACAAAAAGGTTCATGAATTTCTATGCTAATTAGTAATGCATGGATATGTGAACAATGGATTAAGGAAGCATGGATGTTGCTGCATGTGCCCACTTGATATTTCAGAGGTTGGTACTATGATTTTTTAAATATGATCACATTTCAAACATGATCTCAGTCCTCAAAGGTGAGAGCTGCTTAGTAACCATTGAATAAAGCAAAATATGATAGTTTACATCTGATACATTTCTTAGTCACGGCAAGATTTCTGTGGCACGAAGAACTTATTGCCAGTTAGAGTTAACAGATTTTAAATGTGCTAGCAAGCATGATATTCTGTTTTCAAATAGTTCTTATAAATTTTGCTTTTCTGCGACAGTGGTTATAGCTTTTTAGTAATATATCTAACTTCTTGATTAAGTTTTGCTATATTACCTATTTTATTTCACTTTTTCATGTAAGGATACTTTCTTTTGAGATCTCCCAATGTGTTGTGATTGAAATGTCGCTTTCTAAGGTAGGATCCTGATATATTAAACTGTATTTATTGACGTGTCAACAATAGACTAGAATTTAACAAATGTGTAGTGTAGATTAAAAAAATATTTAACTTCATTAGAAGAGTTGATATTTGTAACCATTATCTGAACATCATATTAATTGGTAAATATAAAATAGTACATTCATGCTCATCTAAAATAGGAACAGAAAATTCTGACTTTAAATTACTCTGTTTCTTTGTCCTGGTTTCAGCTGTAACAGTTACTTTTTCTCCTTCTTAGTAGCTGGTGAATGGCTGTGTTTTGGCTTCAGTCTGAGAACACTGATAACACACCAATGTTTCCAGCTGTTGCTCAGTAATGTTTACTCTGATCAAGGACCTTTCAGTCTCATGCTCTGCCAGTGAGGAGGGGCACTGGAAGCTGGGAGGAAACAGAGACAGGACGCCTGACCCAAACTAGCCAAATGGGTATTCATACCACAGCATGTCATGCCCAGTATATAAACTGGGTGGAGTTACCCGAAAGGCCCAGATTGTTGCTCGGGTCAGGCTGGACATTGGTCAGTGGGTGGTGAGCAATTTTATTGTGTATCACTGCTGTTTATTGTTTTCTTTTTCCCTTTTAGTTTTATATTGTCTCCCCTTGTTATTTCCCTTATCTTTATTACTATTGGTGGTAGCAGTAGTAGTTTTGTGTTATACCTTAGTTACTGGACTGTTCTTATCTCAACCCATGGGGTTTACATTCCTTAGATTCTCCTCCCTGTCCCTCCGTGAGTGGGAGGGAGGCAGAGGGAGTGAGTGAGAAAGCAGCTGCATGGTTCTGGGTTACTGTCTGGGTTTAAACCACGACATTCTCAAAGTAAGAAAGTGCTTATTCACAAAGTGTATTTTCAGCTGTTTGGTTTTGTTTTCACATGTGAGTGAGAAGTTTTGTCCTTCATTACTTTAAATTTTCTGTAGAGTGTAAGACTTTTAAGTTTTACCTTAAAAGGATAAAAAGTACCATTGCAGTTTGCTGAATTGAAAGCATGGCTTAAAATAACGTGGAACATATCTACACAGTAATGCAGAAGCAGATTCAAGCATACTGTGTTCCAACACATCAGGATTCATGGAAATACTGATTTAAAACCACTTCAGTATCTCAGAGTTAAGGCTTAACAACTCCCACACAAATAGACACTAAAACATCTGAAGACCTCTGGCCCCATTAGAGTGGAGCACAAAAGAGGCAGATGGACTTGACCAGGTAGAAGTACCCATAGAAAAATGAAGCTATGTTCACTTATGTCATTAATTGACTTTTGAATTCCATAAATATGGGGGTGTTTTGAACAGCCCAGTGCTTCAGAAAGCAGAGTGTGATTGCATCCCTGATTAATATTTTATTTTCCATTTTTGAATAATCCACATTTTGACTTAATTTCCTTAAGTACATGATTAGTATTTTTACTTTATTCCCTCAGTGCTTCTCCTATAAATGAGGAAAAATTACAGAAAGCATATGAAGTTTTCCAATGGTTAAAAAAACATCCCTACCCAAAACAACAAAGCAAGCAAACAAACAAACAAAAAAAACCAAACAAAACCCCGCAAACAAAAAACCACTAAAGAAAGCACACACATACACACGCATCCTATTTTCTTAGTTTTCAGCTATTATTGTTGTAGAGCGGTCTAATCAGTGAAAAATGAGACATGATGCAGTATCGAATCTGTCCAGTCTGTTGATTACATTGGAAAACAACTGCCTATAAATTCTTTTAATGCAAGTAGCTAACCATCTTTTGAACAGCACACCTGATGAGGCAACAACAAAACTGAAGACATGGTATTTGTCCCTCTTCTGACTTCTGGAAACAGAGCAAAATTTGGTAGAAGTGGCTGGTGAAAAAAGAAAGACCAGATAATTGATAGCTAGAAGCAGTTGACTTTTCTCTACTATCTCAGGAATATAGCAGCAGCAACTGTCATGTATAAAGGTAAATCATGAGAAACTGCAGCTGTGGCTCCAGAAAGAGTAGCAAAAATATAGTTTGCTATGTTTCAGGCAGTGTGCTGCACTACAGATCTCTGTGAAAAGTTATATCTTTGTTCTCTCCTATTAATTACTCTTCTACAATAGCAAATCAGGTTAATAGACACCAAAGTGCTATTATTTAAATATCAACATACTTCATTTATAGACAAACCAGCAATTCAATTTCATTTATTTTCAGCAGCAAAGTTATTACCAGTATATGATAGAAATACATGAATTTTTTTCATATTTTATGGGGTTTTTATAATCTTTCCATTAAAATCTTTAATTAATCTTTTATTAGTTTCAGTTCTGAATGTCTGTCTTCATTTTGAAGAGTAGATAATATTACCAATTGAAGAAGGTGGCAAGAATTCTACAATTCTGTGATTCTCCAGCTTGAGGTCCATACTGCAAGCAGACAGTTTCTTGCCAACACAGCCTTTTACCTCCCCAGAAAAAAAGAAAAGTCTATTGCAGGAAAAATATTTAAGTTCTTATTCAGTTGTAAAACAAAAAGCTGGCATCCACATACAAGGAGATGGTATTAAGGAAGCTGAAAAATATAACAAAAATAGCTGTAACTGGCAAATGCATAGAGCTATAGAATAGTTTGTGTTAGAAGGAACCTCCAAAAATCATCTAGTCCAACCCCTTCCAATAACCAGGGACATCTTCAACTAGGTCAGGTTGCTCAGAATCGCATTCACCTGGCCTTAAATGTCTCTACTTGTGGTGGGATAAAATATGAAGAGATAAGATTTGAGCACTTGGCTGGGAATATGGAAGAGTCTAAGGAAAGCAGAAAAATTGAATAGAAGCTCCCATTCCTGTACAGTGTCTGTGGTACATCTTGTGTTTTCTGTGTTATCTTAAAAAAAAAAAAAAACAAAACAACAAACAAAACCCAACAAAACCAAAACAAAAACAAAACAAAAGAAAATCACTGTTATTATGCTCTCAAATCTTCAATCTCTTTTTTTGCCATGTCAGATGAAGCCAAAGTTGCCTAGGCCTTAGTTCCTTAGTTTGATCAACTAGTTTAACATCATAAGCAGAATATCATACCTGTGCTGGACTTAACACTTACTAGCTACCATCTTTGAAAAGTAGGTGCTAAAAGCCTATATGACCACAAAGCATAATCACTCCTTTGAGTCGTCCCTGAGAAAAAAAAAAAAAAAAAAGATATATTTATATCATTGTATATTTCAAAACATATTTTACTTTATTTTGCTGATGAATTCATGAGCCTTACTCATAACTAGCAATATGAGTTGAATTTTTTACTGGGATTGTTTATGAATCTGATAAAGAAATAATTTAAGTGTTTCATCATTTGTTTACACAGGGAGAGGTGAGGAGAAAGTGGGGGTTTCACATCCTAATTTTCAGTGAACTTTTACAGTTATATTTTTATTTGTCCATACATGAGCAAGGATTAGAAAATAAGCCTTTATAATTATCATAATAAAACGATTACATAAATTAAGTATTTTTATAACTTCTTTTTAGTTTATAATGTATTCTAGTAGAAAAATATAAGTGGACATGAATTTTTATTTTTTTTTAATTCCAACTGAGTGTGTATATATATATAAAATAAAAAGAAAATTTCATGTATATATATGTATATACACACACAAGGAAAAGTATTTGCATGGCTGAATCACGCACAGACATTATTATATGAATGTTGACACACCTCTAACAGCTGACCTGAATGATCAATAAAGACACAAAATATTGTATAACTGATAAATACTTTTTTTTGCAGTAATGAGAGAGAACATAATCCTTTATGTTGTGTAGGTTGCACTATGAATAGAACCAAATGAATTCTCCATGAATACATTCATATTATACTGTAAAATGTAATCATATGACAAGTGTCTAGGAAAAAGTGCTATGGAATCAAATCATCAACAGATACACTTTTGAAATAGTTAGGGTACATTGCATATTTTACCACTAAGAAAAATGCTATAAATAGAAAATAAAACTCATGACTTGGTATGCATAATATTAGATCTGTATTGATATTTTTTTCTTTTTCATTTAAACTTAAAAAAAAAAAATCTCATTTGCACTTTCATACAATATCATGAAATATGAGCTACTGCAAAAGCAATCAGCTTGGACAGCTCATTAATCTTTCTCATACAAATATTGTGATCCCTCTATCTTTCCTCAACAAGTTTTGTGTGTATGATTTAAGGATGAAAGAAATGATAACTGGTTTCCATGACAGCTTGAGGTACAATGTGTTCTGCAACATGATGAACAATTAAACTGTGATTTAATTTCCCTTATTTTATGGTAACATAACATTAACAAAATAAATATGTTCTGATTGTGCTACGTAGGCGAAGCTGTTTCCTGCCTTAACGCTACATTCATGTAATTGCTAAAACTAACCAGATTTCCACTAGTCTAAATAGTCTGTACTGATACAGTATTCTTTCACAGAGCCTAAAATTATGTCTCCACAACCCTCATTTTGTAATGATACCCAAACTGGCTCTCATGAAGCTATATCTTTTATACCACAAGCAATGCAGCTGCAGTGCTCCTCCCAGGTTATGTTAAGAGACTGTTAAATTGGCTTCAGTATTCGAGTCAGCTTGTTCAGAATTTGCTAATTTGGGTATTTCCATGTGGCCTCACTTTGCTAAGTGCTCTGATGAAAATATTTCCATTACTTCTAGTAGACTTTGGACCACAGTCTGAACATAGCGTAGAAACAAATTGCATACACACGGCATACGTTATATGTAAGCTCATTTTTATTTTCTTCTTAACATACTGAGCACTGACAAAGTCTGTTTGTTACAATTGCAAAGATCAAGTCCTTTGTTCAACTCGGAATGCTGGAAAGAGAATCTATAGTTATAAGCATTTTTTGTAAAGATGCTTCTGAGAGGTTTTCTTGGTATTTACTTTGAGGTGTACTCACAGTTTTCCGTTTAGAAATAATACACAGAATGTGATGAAAGAAAGAGAAATCTCTTCCTGTTTTGCAGCTTGTGCCCATTGCTTTCCTTCCTGTCACTGAGGATCAGCAAAGGAAGTCTGTCTCAATTTTCTCCCTACTGTCCCATTAGGCAGTTGAGGACAGCAGTAAGGTGCCCTCTTAGCCATCCCATCTTGAGGCCAAAGAAGTTTACCCAGCCTCTCACTGTACATCACATGCTTCAGCCACCATTAATCACCTTGGTGACACTCCACTGGGCTCACTGAACTAGCCACGTTTTTGCTAGTACAGACAGAATATAACTGGCCTTTTTCACTGTAGAGGCACCCTGTTGACTCCTGTGTAACTTGTCCTCCAAGACTGGTGATGTTTTAATTTTGTTTTGTATTTTTTTCATTGTTTTTCCTCCCTCTTGTTTTTTTGTTTGGGTTGGTTTTGGTTTTGTTTTCCTCTTAAGCTGCTTTCCAGCCAGTCAACCCAATCTCCCTTTAAGATTCTGGGTTATTCCATCGCAGGTACAGACATTCCTTTTTCCTTTGTTGAACTTCCAGATGCTCCTCTCAGTCCATTTCTCCAACCTGTAGAGGTCCTGCTGTGGAACAGGCCTGATCTCCAGTGTTTCAGATGCTCTTGTCCAACTTATCATCTGCAAATGTGCTGAGAGTATGCTCCACCTATTATAGAAATAAAATGAGTTGAAATTTCTTTTAGTGATGCTGCCATAAAAAGAAGTTAGCATAAGGAGATAGAAAAACAGTACAAAATATTCTATCCCAAATAGAAAAAATCATGTCTAAGAAAATGAGACATGTATTTGCATGTATTTGTAGCTTTATCAATATATAGTTACAGAAAATAATTTAGAAATAATAATTTAGAATATAATTATAATATATAAATTATTTCAAATACAAAAATTAACAAAATATTTTAGAACTGGTTTTCTTTTGAAAATAAAAAGTGGTTTTGGTAATTTATATTTCATACTCCCCAGGCGAAGACATTGAAGGTATAACTGCTATGAAATGGGTAACTTCCTTAACTATGACATAAAAATGATTCCTTTGTCTACTGGACCACTGAAATTGTGAACTCTAGTCTAAAGCTGTTTTACAATTTTTTCTCAGGGCAAGTGTTATAAAACCAGTCATTGAGCAATAAACACAGTGGATGCTCTGTCCTATGATCTTTTTAGCTACAATTATCCTTAATTTCAACAGCTTGTTCCAGAAGGAAAACTGTGAAAGTGTTCAGTAATTTTCAATATCTTGTAAAGCACAACTGTTTTGTAAGAAGGGTCAGAACATTTTCACCCAAAGGATATCTGCTCATTTCAGGTGTTGTTGAATTAGTATGTTAATATATTACAAAACTATAGCTTTTACCCACTCTTTTCCCAGCTCTTTTTCCTTGGGCAGTTTGGACTAAATAGCTAACATATGCCACAGTAAGTACTGCAGGAAACAATGAAATTTAGAGCTACATCTAGCTAGCATGAAGATCTCATATGAAGTCTTAATGTGTACATGAAGTGAACCTATTTACATATTCAGTACTCTAAACATGATTAGTCAAACTTACTATATACTGCAATGAGTATAGATAGATATGATAATATTTGTTTATTCATTTTTGGCCCACTGTGATTCATTAAACAGCACCAAGAATAAAATAAAGGCCTAAGTGTACATAATTTTTAAAAAATACAGAAATCAAGTAATTTATATGCAGAGGGATGGATACATAAGTAAATGCTAAATTTGCCACAGATCTAGACAAGCATACACACTCTTTAAAAAACAGAGTGCAGAAGTTCACAGGACTTAATTTTTTTATTGTTTTTAAGAGGGTTTCCTTACACAACTCAGAAAAGAAATCATATCCTGAAAAGCTCTGCTTTTCATAAAGTTTAATGTATCCCATCTGATAGATGAAAATACAACTCATACAACACAAATATCTTTCAAAATTATCTTTACTAAGGATGACCCAAGCAACTATTACTTGTTTAAAGTCCAACAGTCACTGAATTAGTTTATGTCTACTTTCCAAGGAGACAAAGGTTCTGCCCAAACAAGCACATGCTCCAAAACATGAAACAACTTAAACAATTAAAAAAAAACCAACCAAAACCAAAAACCAACCAACCAACCAACCAAAAAAGAACAACAAAGTAAAAACAAACAAAAAAAACCCCACAAAGCAACAACCAAACCAAATCCCCAGTGGTTTACTGGATTATACTGGATTATGTAGAGGTAGTCTAAAACTAAAAAGGACATGCTCCGAAAAACACATGCACCGCCCCCCTGCAAAGTAAAACACCAAAACCTAACAGTTTCTTCCAGGCCTCTTGAGTTTTGATTCAGTTTCTAAAACAGTATTCAGTTTCTGTTGAAGTATTATTTTAAAAGCAGAACTCTCACTACATGTGTAGTCATGTACAAGACTTCAACAAGAGCTGAAAGGATAGATTATTTCTGTTATAAGTTATTTGAGATATAGTATTAATTAGTTATTAATTCAGGGGGGTTTGTGTATTTAATTCCTTAAGCAGTCTGTAAAAGTACTAAAATTCTACAGATGCAGTGAAACTAACATGATGGTTTTACTTAAAATATTATGCATGGATCTGCTGAAGGAGTACTTCAAACTACAGAGAAACCTTATTTTATATTTATGTGTTTCTTTGGTGAATAAAGAGAGGAATAGCAATGAAAGACTTTTGAAATGCAACAGTTATCCTTGTTTCACTTGGATACATCAGAGTCTCAGAAAACATGATTTCTAGAGGCAGAAAGAAATACTCAGAAGTAAAAATACATGAAGTGACTAAGTACTCAAGAACTATCTAATACCAATGGAAAACTCCAATTATGCATATTTTTTTTAAGAACCTGTTGAATCTAGTGATGCTAACATTGCTCTTGTAGCATCGCTTCTAATATATTCAACAAGAATTAAACCAGAAAATTTCGTAATATGAAGCCATAACTCATTACAATGATGTTAGGTGTTTACTAAGCAACTGAGAATTACAAGATCCAAGTAAAGAGGTAGAAAAGATAATTTTGAAATAACTCTGGTATGGATTGATCAGCACCCTTGGCACCTCATGTTTTTTTGCATGGCAATTATTTGTTAAGCAGTAATCAGCAAATTTAGGTTATTATATCTGTGCATCATCAGTGGCAAAAGAATGCAGAGATTATTTTTGTCATGGTTCTGCTCAGTTTTCTCTGTTTTTTGGAAAAAAAATAGCAAGATGGAGTTAATCAACACAGTCAATAACTGCAACTCTTTAAAAAACAAAGATTCTGACAACAATCCTCTTCCTCTGAAGCTGTAAGTGTAGCTTCTGTAAATAAGAATAACCAACAGCAATTTCCAATAATTGACTCTCTAGGATTGTTGAAAAATACTATACAGAAATCTGTGATAAAAGCCCCATTGATTAAAATGCCAAGGAAAAACACATTGTAGGACAATGTGTACCAATATAGATTGTAGTTAATTGCCTTCTATTGCAACCTCTACACACAGCACGCCAAATTGTTGTCTTAGTTATGCCCCTGTAACGTCTGTGAAGTTAATATGATTTACATGGACATATTAGGAAGAATATTTAGGCCTTAAATAGTCAGACATACTCTAGCTTCATATATATAAATGAGCTCTTTTTTGTCATGAACTTCATATATTTTTCAACCTTTATTCTAATGAGTAGTTTTTAAAAAGCCTTTTTTTGTTTTTGTTTTTCTGAACTACTGCTATGAAGGAAGAGTATATGACATTTTCCCCTCTAGCAAGCAGACTGACTTGAGATTCTAAATCAAACTTTCTAAACCAAGCCTAACACATATGTACCCGCAGGGAGTCAAAAAGCTGGAAGAAGCCAAAGGAGCAAGACTTTGTTTTTTTTTTTCCTAATCTCAAAAATTTATCCCAAAGTCAAATTGTGTTGCTTAGTTTCCACTGAATATATAAGGAGCTTTAAAATTTTAAGAATGATACAGCTTTTTACTTCATAGTTACAGCTCCCTGCATCATATATAGTTAGAGAATCCTTGGATTGATAGAAATGAAAAATGAGTTTTTACAGATGACATTTCACAAAGAATACACATTCTACAGTATGTACCATGCTAATGCTGAAGATCCCTATCAAAGTAAATGTTCAAGACAGCAATCCAAATATCCTAAATCACATTTTCTGTTTCATTATCTACCTTCCTATATTAAGGCATGCTTATTTTTATACTGTTGTAGTATTCCTACAGAACCTTCTAGCTCTTGTTCATTCCTACTCTCTGGCTAAAGAACATGAAGACTATGCAAGCACATCAGATGATCCAAGAAAATATTAAATAAATAAATAAATAAAGCATCCTTCAGTCTTTTTCATCTTTGACTGTGACATGGCATTGTCAAATATATTACATGTAAGACATAAATGAATGATATTTGGTGAAAAAAATCTGGAATGTACATATGGTTTAAAGAAGCGGAATTCTCTGCCTTATCTGTGAGATCATGCCTGTAGAAATTAAAATTTAAGATATAATGACTGAAATTTACCTCTTAGAATCAAAGCACCAATCTTTCTCCCACCTGGGTCTAGCCCTCAGATCTTGTGGACGGATTTTTTGTTAGTTTTTTTTTTGGGGGGAAATGGTATTTTTGTGTTTGTTTGTGAGTTTTGTCTTTCTTTTTTTCTTTTTTTGGTGTTTTGTTTGTTGGTTGGTTGTGGGGTTTTTTTTGTTTCTTTGGGTTTTTGGGGGGATTTGAGGGAGGTTTTGTTTGTTTTTTTTCTTTTTTGTTTAGGTTTTTTGGTTTGTTTTGTGGGTTTTGGTGGGTTTTTTTGGGGGGAAGGAGTTTTTGTTTGTTTGGGGGTTTTTTTAATATATACATGTATATATACATATATATATACTTCTCCCCCCACACACACCTCCCAACTCCAAACCCAGAAAAGAATCCATTTCTGTTTCATCACTCATGGGATACCTGTCTGCTGATATTTCTTGTTGCTACTATACGCTTGGAATGCCTTCCAGAGGAAAGACTAATGTCAACTTCTATGGTAGGAAGAAGAAGAAAAAATATTTTTATTACTACTCATTACTACCTTCTGAGGTTGTTTATGACTGCATGAATGGAAGAGTGGCATCAGCTGCTGAAATCAAGGTATGAAACAAAAGAGCTGCTGAACCAGCAGAAAATAGAGAAGAGATGGACTACTCCTGTTACTAGCTCTGCGGATGAAGAAAAAATTGACATTCCTCCGAGGCAAATGCAATAAAGATGAAAACAATTGTAGGAGAAGGCCATCAAACACATATTTATCATCATTTATAGGCACAATGTAAACACACAATCCTTTGCTAATATGAATTGTCATCACCCCAAGTAGTTTAATGTAATAGCAGCAATTTAAATTACCCAGTTCTTTCCCAAAATAGGTGTTACTTAAGTCACTGCCACAGTGGTAATTCTTTCCAGAACTTGCAAACAAGACATGCTAACTGGATGAGTAGATGTCACAGTGTACAATTAAAAAAAAGAAGATGGTTCAGCATTGCAGAAAATCTTTTGTAGACTAACAGATGTAGAAAAGTAAATTGCACCCAAGTATTTTAAAATCCACAGTGCTTTGAGTCATAGAATTAGGACTTCGAGCTTAGTTCTTAAGTAAGAAACACCACTAGAGCTAAAAGACTACCCTCTAAAAAAATTATCAGTTTTTGTTATCGTTATATTTTTGTGGTCCTCTTTTCAGAGGCAGATTCACAGGTTCTCAAGAAAACCAATTACTGATGGGAACAGTACTGCCTTTGCTGTGAAAAAAACCCCAAAACCAAAACAATAAAACCAACCAAACAAAACCCACCAAAACAGACCGAATAACAGGTGTTGATAGAAAGAAAGAAAAGGAGGATAAAGACTGTGTCTAGCAGTTTTCCATAATGAAAGGGAAGTGATAAAACTGTTAAATTTCTATGTGTTTTGGTAAAAAATTACAAAATTCTGATAGACAAGTATTTTAATGTTGAGAATCGATGATAAGGCCCTACCACTTTAAATCAGCTGTACAGTTTAGATGCAGTTTCCCCAGGCTCCTTCTGCAAAGCAAACAAACCCAGCAAGCCAGTGAACTGAAAACATTAAAGAACACCTCATAAAATCATCATATTGTGCTCAGATTATTTACTGTGGGATGATACTGTATTAGAGACAGATTAGAGAAGAGATTCAGAGCAGGCCTGTGGATTTAGGGGTGTTGGTCGATAAGAAACTTAACATGAGCCGTCAGTGTGTGCTCGCAGCCCAGAAAGCCAACAGTATCCTGGGCTGCATCAAAAGGTGCGTGACCAGCAGGTCAAAGGAGGTGATCCTGCCCCTCTACTCTGCTCTCGTGAGACCTCACTTGGAGTATTGTGTACAGTTCTGGTGTCCT
>JANHGB010064211.1:0-24033 GCA_026283785.1 Coracopsis vasa | reverse complement strand
TTCCAGTAACTGTTATTGCCTGGTCAGATTGCTGGGCTATGCCAGTTTTTGTGCTTAATTGCTTTCCTAAAAAGAGACTTTCTCTGTAGTAGTGTGCTGTGCTTGTGGCCACTTCTGCTAGCATATTTTTAGTCCCCTGCCTGGGAAAGACTTACAAACTGATCTTTTATATCTGGAGAGAAGGAATGCTTGTAGGCTTCGGGGCTGGTGGATGTTCTTGAATACCATCCTTTGTCAATGACCTGAGTAAAATGTCATGGGTCTGGAATTATGACCTATTTCTAAAATTTTGCTGTAATAGGCAAAACCTTTGGCAAGTTGAGAACATAGGCCTGTTGTTACAGGCTGCGCGTGAATGTGAACTTGGTGCTAGCGAGTGAGCCCAATAGGCTAAGTAGAAGGGATAGCGATACACTGTAAAGTGGTATTTTTTTTTTTTTAATTGACAGAGTGGTAATATACAAGATTGTTTTTTAGTCTCTGTAGTATTTTAGGAAACTTAAGTAAAGAAGGGTTTTGAGGTTGAAAGTCAGGAGGCAAGAATTCATTCAGGACCCAAACAATTCAATCAGGTGTAGATGTTTTTGTTATCTCTCAAACTAAATGGCTTGAAGCAACTGAATTGCAGCAGTTCAAACTGATACATGTGCTGTAAGTAACTTTTGAATATCATTGGTCAAATTGGCAGTATTTTTGTTCTCATACTTTGCAAATGGTTTATACTGTGTCTGCTTGTGGGAGTCAGCTCTGCTTATACATTCCTGTGATTCTCCTGCCTTTAAGTGTTAATATTCTAATGGAATTTAAAGTCAGAAAGGTAAAAATGGCTGTGCCTGTATTTTCATGAGGTCTTCTCTGAAAACATATATCCGTATAAATTCAGTGCTAAGTAGTAAAACATTTTGTATGAAATAAATGTTTATAAGATAGAACATGTTCTTTCTGCTATGCTGCCTCTTGTGCTTTTCCAAAAGCATCTAGCAAGCCACCTCAGTTTTACCTCTTCAGATATCCTTTTGAAATTCTTCTCATGCATACCAGATTTGACAGTGGCCTGTAATTGTGGTGTTGCATAATTTGCTTTTGCTCTCCCTTCTTTCTTTGCTCATGGTTTTTCTCCTGATTCACGGCTGCGCTTTTAAGCTTTTTATTCCACGTGAAATATTTTTCTGTGTTCTGAGACTGTAAATTAATAAGCAGATGAGCAGTGCCACCTTAGATAGTCCTTACCATTTGTTCCTACATTTCCATTGACTGTAGGACATTTCAGTTGTTTCATTCTTATTATATCAGGGGCTCAATGGTGGACCAGATCAGAAACTGACCCATGTAAAAAATTATCTAAGAAAAAAAGGGTTCTTATTTGACTCATTTCCCCTGTTACTGCTTATCGTGCAACTCCACAAGCAGTTCTATTTGAATGATTAGTGTGGAGTCATGAATGAGCAGCTGAAGCTGAAGGTAGTAGGCCTGCAAGTTAGACTACACTGTGAACCTCCTAAGCAGAAGAATCTAAATACTACTTCTGCAAAATCATACAATATTGAAGTTACAAATTTGTGGAAGAGTTTTTTGCCTGTTACAGATGTTCCAAAGGGGACAGCTTTCCGTGTGCTATTTAAAAGAATATTTGACATTGTTGTTTATTCATGATGGCTTTTCCAAGTAGACTTAATCTTAAAAAAATATATATTCAATATAAGTTCCCAGTTTCAGTGTAAGTCAGGTATATCTCTTGCCCCATTGTGCCTCTCAGCCTCAGTATGTTATTTTCATCTTGTAAACTCTGTGGAAACGTGCTGGGTGGACAGCAAGCAAAAATGTTTTCAGCATGCATCTTGATGTGCTGATTCATTTAATTTTATACTCTCTGTAAACACAGTCTGTAGTTTGTTCTTTGTTGAAACGTGCAATAGAATCTTCGTAAACTGAGAAACTTGTAGGAAAATAAAATTGATAATGTGGGCGATTATTTCAGATGTTAGTTGAGGCCCACACGCAGTAGTTTCAGTTAGTAACACATTGAATAGAAGTGTCTTTGTCAAATTAGGATGGTTTCTTTGATGCTGCATTTTGTACTGCCCTAATTTTATCCCCATAAGGTTTTCCTTAGTATTTGTTGTGTAGACCTTTTTTAGAGCTTAAATTTACAATTAGGTTAATCTTGATTGGCTTTAGGGTTTGTGATATAGACAGAGAGGAGAATACAGTTCTTGAATTCCATCAAAGTTAATGCCAAGCTACCACACTGATACAGTTATTCAATAAATTTTAAGTACTGAAATAACATACAAATAAGAGCTCTTTCAATACTCTGAGGTGCAAGTGTGCCTGTCAAGCCTAAATCCTTTTCCTGATAGATTAACAGTTCCCCCAGTAACCTGAACCTTTATCAGTAATGTGCAAATTTACAAGGCAATGATTGGATCAGTGTATAGACTGACACCACTCTGAACATTGCATGCCAGCTCCAACATTTGTGAAACAAAATGATGTGTGTGCATGCATAGAGATAATCTTCATGCATGGAGGTATTTTGTATGTTCCAGCAGCTTTCCTGTTAGTTAATAGGGTGAGTGCTGGCATGTGTGCATGTGCCAATACTAAAATAGGGAATTATATGCAAACGTGGTGATGGCAGACCACGTGTTTGCCAGCCTGAAGAAGATGCTAGCATGGAAGTTTTAATTCCTTATTCTAGAGCTGTTATTTTTATCTTATGGGGATAGGAAAGTTTCTATGCACGGTTCTTTTCTGAGGAGAATAATGATAGTGGCAGACTTTAGAAGAGGTGAAAGAGAACAGATATATTAACTAACCTTAATTAATGGGAGTCACAAGCTGTTATGTAAATGTAGGTGAGTAGCTTACTATTTAGTAATAAGAAAACCTTTCAAATTATAGTAAAGGGAATCAAGGAGATGCACTTTCTCTTTCAAAATCAGTATCAGGATATGTGGAGGACAGGTTATCACTATTATGTTAAATTGTGCTACCTACAACATAAGCTTCTGTCTTTGCTAAAGCTGCCAGTTTTTATAAACAACTGAAGACAGAAAGGGTTTACTAAGAATAATGTTGAAGCCCAGAAGAATCCTGCAGCCTATAAATCTTAATAGAGGTTCTAAGATTCCAATGGGCTGCATGTGTCTCTTTTACCCAACCTCACTCCATCTTGGCTCCCTTGTGATGACTGCAATTTTCTTGAAACAGAGGCACGGTGACTTGAATTTACTTGTGGCACTATTTGCCTACAAACAGGAATACATGCATATAACCTATGCAAATCAATAAAAGCATGTCAAGACCCCTTAGATCGCAGTACTCTGCTAAAATGCAATTTATCATGCTGCAAATGAGAGTAAGAGACTAGGTAACAAATAGTGTCTGATCACTTAACTAGCACCTGTTGTCATGCATTTGAAAACTGCATTTTTCATTTGACATACAGTAAATTGCATTTTCATATATATTGAATGGAAGGGGGGAGACTTGGGGATGTACATATTCAGGATTTTATGAACAATGGAAGTTTTACAGCTGCTTGCTTGAAGAGGGCATATCGGAATCTAAAAATCTATTTGTTCAATTGTTGAGAATGCAAAATGTCACTACCTATTTAGAAAAAAAAGTGAATTTTCAATGCTAATTCATAGCATTAAAAAATGTATAATTAATAAAAAATGTTTTTAAAAAGAATCTTAATCAGGCAGTAGTTTTAAAATTTATTCTAAGAATGTGCCAAATCAGGGAAAAAGGAGACTTCTTTTGTAAAACACCTTTTTTGTTTCTTTTGTGGACACATTCCTCCCCAACTGCACCTCCTTCTTTACAACTCTTCTAACTGCCTTTTTTTTTTATTATTATTGTTATTAAATTGGGAGTTTTGTAGTTGATTGCAAACAATGACTTCAGGTACGTATATGTAACTCTGCAGAGTTCGTAGATCATACTAGTGTGCAACAGCAAAGGTGAGAGATGGATTTCAGTCTTGAAGCATATCCCTTTCCAGAATACATAGCAAATTTCTTATCTAGTATAAAACATGTTGCCTTTGCTGAGATGAACCCAGTTATAGTTTGTGTGGATCTTTTTCTTCAGTAAGACACAGACAAAGTATATGTGGCAATTCAAGGATGAGAAATATCTTTTTCCTTGGGCTAAGGGCCTCGTAAATGCTCACGTAGTTTGCTGCCACAGTTGAAGTAAACTAATCTTTAAAGCATTTTCCCTATACAGTAGTGTTTTTAATGATATGTAATTCAATTCTTGGTCTTCCTGGACATATTCATGTAGGTATCATATTTTCCCCACCTTTTTCCACACGTTTTTCTTGCACTGTTGTTCTTTGTGCACTAAGGAATTTAGTTTACTGGAAAACTAGTGGGTTTGGTTTTGGTTGTTGTTTTTTAGTTTTAGTTGGTTGGGGTTTTTTTTTGTTTGGTTGGTTTTGGTTTTGGGTTTTGGGGTTGTTTTTTTTAGTTTTTTATTTCGGTTCATGTTTGAAATAGGTCTGCTTGAGAGTTTCAGGGTTTTCATAAATTATAAATTACCTTTTTATATTGTCTGTCCAAATGAGAGATTGAGGAGACTTCATTTGCTCAATATTTGTGGCAGATTAATTAAACTTCTTTTATGCAATAAGCATGTGATGCAAATGCTATTAAGATCCTGATCTTTTACTGTCCTGCCATTTTCACATTAGTACTTGTATCCACTAAATTAACTAATTGCTGTAGATTAAGGGGTTTTATTCATCCAGTCTGAATGTAGGCCTTGTGCGGGCAATAGAAATGGGTTTCTGAAGTGTATAAACAGGTTTATATGTTGTAGAACATTTGCAAATTTCATATGCAAGCTGAAAAGTTGAAAGCAAACAACCGAATAAAAAAATCCTTCTCTTTGTCTCCTGCAAGGAGAACTATATACATAAAAATGTTTTTCATAATACTGTGTTGTAAGGATTTGGTGTGCTGTAATGAGACTGAAGACTTCCATTTTTTAACTTCCGTTCAAAAAAAAGCCTATTTGTATATTTTGTTGATGTACATCCTGTTTTGTAAAAATGCATAATAAGTTAGGAAAAAATATTATATCCTCACTGATTTAAATGCAGAAATTTGAATAGTCCTAAGAGGTTTTAATGTGCATGCTGTGTTTTATAACAGAATTAAAAGTGACTGAATTTTGGTAAGTTGGGTGTAAATGATTATTTGAGAAAAATCCTTTTAAGGCTTATTAACAGCAAAGAAGTGTAAAGACAAACTGTTTTACTGTGTTTCAGCTTGATTTTACTAGCAATGAAATGTAAATTGTGTTATGATGCAGAAAACTATGCCAAGTCATGGGTTTTATTTCAGATCATTAGTATGATGAGCATGTTGTGTTTATGTGAACAAAACTGATGAACGCTAATGTGAATGGCTACTTAGTAATTTCAGTTTATAATTATTGTTTGGCAACAAAAATGCTGGTTTCATCCAATAAAACTGGTACCCTTGTATAATAATTTTCCTAATTCTTTCCTTCTAGATTCTGGGTGTCACGCGGTAGTACAGTTATTCAGCTTTTACTTTTCTAATTTTAATGTCCCAGTGGGTTAACTTTTCTATGGACAAATGTATATGGGAATCACCCTTTGCAGGCAGTAGGGCGTATGTATGTGCTTGAATTAAACCCCCCAATTTAGATAGCGTTGGGACGCTCCAGAAATGAACGCTTTATTTGAAAATAGGTAACTTTTTAAGAAATAATCTCCAATTTTAGAGAAATTACTGCTAAACAGTTTCTGTAAATGACAGTCTTTAAGGAGGGGGAGAGTCTTTCAAGTGCATGTAAAAGACATATTTTGAAATATCACATTGCTACAATGTTAATTTTTTTGGAGGGAGGGTGGTGGTTTCTTTGCCACATTGAACACTACTTTCTTTTCGGAAGACCCTGCCAAAGCCCCAGTTGAACCCACATGTACCTCAGGTAAATAGAGCAGCAGCATGAGGAGCTGTGCCTGCAGGGGCTCTTTGAGTGGTGGGTTTCTTTCAGCTGCCACCACCAACCCCATGTGGGCAGTATCCCTGGGGGATCTGGGGCAAGGCAAGGTAGTGGGTTCGTTTATAATGCTGGCTATCCCTCATCAGGCTTCCTTTCAGTGGAAGAGTGGCTGCGGGCAGGGACAAGGCCAGGCAGGGCTCACTGAGGTACCTTATGGCCAGCAGGGCTGTAGGCAAGAAGGCAGCAGCAGCAGCTCAGGTCTGTTTCATGTCCCTTAACACATAAAGGGGGAAAAATCTTTTTCTGAAGGCTCATCATTTTCCCATCTTTTGACACCATTCCTGCACATTGGGAGAAAGTAATAGCAGTGAAAAGTGCTGATGTTGGTGCACTCCTTTGGCTTGAGGTGGCAGTTTTCCTTGCTTTGGGGGTATTGGGAATATGAAGATGCCTTAAAATCTTTGATTTTGCACATTTTAACTTCAGGTTTGTTTGAGGAGGAATGGGTGATATTTCAGGAAGACTGCCATGAGTGTGTGTGGAGGCCCCAAAGAATTATCGTTTTCTGTATCTCTCTAGATTTAATGGCTTAATTCTTTCCCTCCCCCTGCCTACACTTAGCATTTAAAATTTGGGTAAAACAGAGCAGAGACTGTTGCTGTGCCAGGAGGACGTCCAAAACTATTACTTGGTTTATGGCACTGCCGTTCTGGGAAATTACTGGCTGTGCGCTTCACCTGAGTTTTGTAAAGGTCATGCACCTATGCCAAAAGATCAAAATCCAGTTTGAAATGATTTGTACAAGGTGGGCTGCATAGAAAGCCCCAGGGAAATTGGAGGATAAATGCATGTCAAAGTGCAAAGGTGTAAAAATATTAAAATGAGGGGTTTGTGTTCTGTTCACCAAGAGCAAAATAGGCAACTAATTTTCTTTTTTTTTATTCTTTATGGGAGGATTTTCTTTTTTTCTTTTTTTTGTTTTTTAAATGATTGAATATGATTTGGTATTATTACTTGCTGATAGAACTCCATTTTTGTATGTTTAAGTTTCAGACTGATCTATTTTCTTGTGTCTAGAATACATTCAAATGGTTTTAAAATGAGAAATGTGGCAACTAGGATTGTTTTGGTGCAAAGATTTCCATTTAGTTATCAGAAAGAGAGAGATTTTTTTAAATAAAGCATCTTTGAATTGCTTGCAGAGGGAATGGAAAACACATATTTTAAATATTTTGACATAGGAGGTCAGACGAAAAGTCTTTCATTTTATTGTTTCAATGTTTCATATTTATTTTCTCTTGTACAGTCTGCCCATTTTAAAACTTCTGTAAAAAGTAGTAGTTCTTGCAAGTAGCCCCTACGACATGCATTTGTAACATCAGGCAAATGCTGTGACTTTGCCAGCTGTGCTTCTTTTTAGTGTAGAAGGCCCCAAACTATTCTTGATACTTGTTCTGAAGATAAATTAGTGGCTTCTAAATAATGCAGTGAACCCTAATTCTCTTTGATTAGTAGTGAGTTAGATGATAGCGACCCATTGAAATTGGTCATCAGCATAAATAATGAGCGAATGAACTGATAAAATGCAAAGTCACCGGCCATCATAAATCAAATGAAATCCACTTTCTCTGGAAGTCACTGAAATTAGAAGTCCGTGCTCCTATTAATTATTTTGCCTCCTGAAGAAGACAGTGTTATAAATCAGCCTTGAAAGGCACTTCACTTAGGAAGCTGAAAGAGTAAGACTGCCTGCAAATTGTTTTGTATACGCACCTAATTGTTTCTTAAGTAACCCACCTTTTGTAGTATGACTGCTGAAAAGCAGAAAGTGCACCCAAAAGTGTAGATTAATGAAAACAGTACACACTGCTGTACGAAAATTATTTAGTCAGGATAATAGCTGTGCTTTATGCATTGGTCAGTCTGAAACTGAACCTACTGTTCTTGGTTCTTGACAGGGTTCCTCCAGTGAATTTGGGCTAGAGGTGATTCTCATTTATTAGCTAGATATAATTGCATGGCAATAAGAAATTTTGTAATGAAAAGGTCTGGAACAAGGAAAAATGGGTATGCAGACTAGCTCAAAATTGCACTGTGTATTTGTATAAGTAACGTACGGCAAGAATTTGGAATGGCAGGTAAATGATTCTTGCAGAAAATGTATGTGTGTTTATGTTGTAGTTTGTGTCTGTGTATACAATTTTACATGTGTATATATTTATATATGAGGATTTATATATGTTTGGTTGTTTTTTTTGTTTTGGTTTGGTTTTTACAGACCATGCTTTCTCTGAAGTAATTGAATTGAACTCCTTGCACAATATCTTAATTTTCTTTGTTGTGCTGGAACTTCCTTGCTTATATCATCTGATGGTGTGCAAAATGTGTGTTCTTTCATATCACCAGTCATTGAATGAAATACAAATAGACTTGCTTGGAATCAGAGAGAGCAAGAATGATCACAGGCCTTTCCTTGGAAAATGTAGAACAATGGCGTTACTGTCTAGGATGTTAGTTTATAGTTGTAGCTTTTCATGTCTTCTCTGATCTAAATTAATTATAGATGTTGATAGGCAAAACACATTGTAAGAGGTAGGCGAGAAAAGCAGAAGGGAAAAGGTTTAAAAAAACCCCACCAAAACCAAATAACTGTATGCAACAGAGAAAAAACAGGGAGAAAAGTGTGTGTGGACGGTAGTGATAAGACAAAGGTTAATGGGTTCCAACTTAAACAGAGGAGATTTAAGTCGGATATAAGGAAGAAATTCCTTACTGTGAGAGTGGTGAGGCACTGTAAGAGGTTGCCTAGAGAATTTGAGGCCGCCCCATCCCTGGCAGTGTTCAAGGTCAGGGTGGATGGGGCTTTGAACAACCTGGTCTAGGGGAAGGTGTCCCTGCCCATGGCAGGGGGGTTAGAACTAGGTGAATTATCTCAAGACTTATATGATTTTATGTCAATATATGATCTGTGAACTAAAGAACCAATTCCAGAGAGAGCAAGACATATAAATATGTATTCTGTGGGATTTCTAGCTCTTTGCACAAAAGATGTGACTTTATTTTCTGCTAAGGCATTATAAAGCATGTACTATGATTCCTTATGCTTATATAGCTCTGCTTACATATGCATATTATCTATGAAAAAATTAGATGGGAAACAAGAGTTGAACGGTTTCCTAGTTTGCCACAAACGTTTTGGCATGTAAAAATCATTTAAACTACAGTATTCTACACCCCTCTGTTCTGACTTTTATTTGTTTACACATACCTGTTTTATTTATACATACATGGGGTTTTTTTCCCTTTAAAAAACAATGTCAGTATAAATGGTAATTTTCATTTGCAGTTCAGTGTGGTGGATCTTCCACTTAAAACACATCTTGTAACTTCATAGGTTCTTGTATGGTTTTTAGCTGTTTGTGTGCATTGAAAGAGCATCAAAATGCAAGGCAATGGAACCAGAGTTTGCACTTCTGAAAACTAGACTTTCTTGTGTTATATTTGCACATTCTCATTTCATAGGCAGTGTTAATAAACACATCTGGTTAATCAATACAACTTAAAAATGCTAAAATATTCCTCATTCCAGGAATTTGTTGGATTTTGAAACTGTCCAAATGAGACTAGGATTACTGTAGACTGGACAGGGCTGGCTAATAGACAGGACTGCTTTAGCAGTTTACAAATTTTTATTTAATTTAAAATCCAAATACATGTAAAAGTTGGTTTGTCATATGGCAGTGCTTTAATGTCTGGTGCCTTTTAACTTGTACGTTTGTTGAGACATACCTTCAATACTATGGATCAACTGTAAAGCTCTGCATTTCCACTGTGTCCTTAAGTTTACAGCATTTACAGCATCTCCACCCCCCAAAAATGCAAGAGATTAAAGCAGTTAGATACAATTGCTGGAAACAGCAGTACTGTTAAACTATTGCTTCAAAAAAGTAATATTCTCTTCCCAGAAGTTTTGAGCTGTGTGAGCAGTGGAGGCTCTAAAGAGACTAAATCCTTGTCTTTGAGTTAAAAATGTGAAGGGGAACAGTCTGCATGAAGCCGTCAAATTTTTCAAAGGACTTCCTTTTCCTCTCATGGAAATTAGAAACAGTTTTTACTGTTCTCAGACAATACAAAATAAATTGAGTGGAGCATGGAAGAGTGAAGTTATTAGCAGTTATAGTAAAAACATTTTTACTTACATGAACTAATGGGTTTGAGTGGTTGTTGTATGCGGTATTTGCTTAAGTACATGACACATTGCTAAATGAAACTGAATGCTTTTAGTATATGTATTAGTTGAAATTCAGATAATTTATGAATTTGTCTGCAAATTTTGGTGGTGGGCAAGGCTATCTTTGAGATTTGTGCTTTCAGCTTTACCATCCAATATGTTTGTATGATGATTATTTATAATCTAGTGATGACTAAGGGCTGTTAGAGCAGAAAAAAGCTGTTTGAGGAGAAAACACAAACTGTACATGAGCAATTACTGTTGTAATTGAGTTAGTTATTTTAGAAGTAAACTTAAGTTGCATTATATTTGCTTGGACAAAGGTATTTGATTCGTATGTCAGTATTAATTAGCACTGGAGGAGTGCATGGAGCACTCCAGTAACTGGCTGAAAATGTCAGCCTCAAGGCCTCATTATAGATGCCACTTTCACATCTCCAAAGTGGTCTGGTGTCAGCATTTCTTATTTTTGATTGTCAATGTCATTATTTTTGAGTACAGTGGCCTGCTGTGAAGAATATTTCACTTTAGTTAGATGTACTTTAGATGAACTTGCGTTCATGTTTCACAGACCTGTATGTAAGTTAACAATCAAAAGAAGCAAAGTTGTTTCTCTCCTGAAAAAACATTAGATCCCATGCTTAAGGTACCTTATTTTAATTGCATTGATCCACTTAAGTCCTGTATCTTATTTGGTAGAGGGGGCTACTGAACAGTCTCCGACTTGCTTCCATCCTTTTCCGTTAGATGATCCTCAGGAAATTTGTGTCTTATGCTTTGATACAAGATGATTAATTTGATTCTCTTACTAACTTCAAGAACAGTTACTTAACCTGTATAGTGTTTTTTGTTGCAAGGCAAATTTGATAAATGTTTACATAGTTTCATTGTGGTCTCTGTGAGAGAAAGGCAATTTAAAGTGGCAAGACCTAAACAACTCTTTAGGTCAACAACAGTAAATTGCGGCTGAGAGGGGAAAATATTGGGGTTTTTTTCCTCACCATAGGAGTAAGATTAAGTAAATAATTAAGTAATTCCTGGCTATGGGATTAAGGTTTCGCTGACTTCCTAATGAGACATTGACAGGTAAAGTGGAATCTACTCAAAGTTTTTAGTAGTTGTATTGAAAAGCCAAGTTTGGACATTGTGGAAGTATCTGATAACAGTATTATTAACTAGTCTGAGACACAGATGGCTAACAGTGCTAATCCTCTTTATATTGCAATAGTAAGTGACACTGAACCACAGAGTATTTGAAGAACTCATGCTGTAGCAGAGGGTCCCTCAAGGTATAATGCAAAGGGCATTCAATTGTTTGACTCCAGTTGTTTGTTTAATTCTTGCCATAATAATTAATCTCTAATTTAGATTAAATGCCTACTTAGTGACTTTTAAAAGTGCAACAAAATGGAAGCGTGAATTTCCCGGCTCAGCTTTTTGAGATGTCTTCTTTAAGTGTATAGAAACTTTTATTTATTGCCTAGCATATAATTTATTTCAGAGATGTGTTCGAATACCTTGTGGATAAGAGTTTGAAAACAGCCATTGGTTACAGTAGCATGGCGTGTATTTGATTGCACAGCCATTCTAATAAAAACAGTGTTATATCTCTATAAATAGTGCATAATCTTGATGATCAACAGAAGTGACTATTTTAAGACTGGTCCCCATGCTGATTACTCTGAGCGGTGTAGGCAAACCAAGTGAAAGGTGTTGACCTGCATTCTTCTTGTATCAGCTGTTCTAATGCCATCTTGTGCCTTTTAATGGAATTACTAAAACTTGGGTCCACGGTGGCGCCATGGGAGTTAGGTGTGGAACAACATGGTAAAGACATGCAAAAGACTAAGGAAAAATCCAGGTCTGACACTTAGAACTGGTTTTGATTAGTATGTGCTGTAATATCTTGTACTGTTGTGGGATGTTTGTGGTTTATGTGCTTTATCTGCTAAAAAGCTTTAAGGATCTCAAAACTTGTAACAGATTGAATCCCGGACAGAGCTTGGAATGAAACTGGCATTTGTTGCTTCTGGACTATGTTCTGTTTGTTATTGTAGCTGTTGTGCATACATACTCTGGATGTTTTCAAAATAGCAGCTAAAATACATTTAGAATTGCAGCACAGGAAAATCTACCTGGGTAATCTGTAGTTAAATACTTATTATCAATTCTCAGATGATATTAAGAAAATATATGCTGTCATTAATTGTTGTTCAAAACATCTACCTTTTCTAAAAATTCTCCACCTGCTCTTGAGAATATTCTTTCACACAGTATCTCCAAATTGTCCATTCATATGGCTGAATGTATACTTTAATTGACTTTATATACTAATTAATAATTTGTTTTGTTGTTTTATGGGGAAAAACTTGTATGCTCTCTACAGTTGGGTAGAAAACCAAAATAAAAATACTAATATGAAACTTTGACTGATAAAGTAAATAAGGAGTTAAGTTTCTTATAATTTTTCTTGTTTGATCCCTGGTTTAAAAAACCTGAAAAATAAAAAAGCTTGCATGTAAATATATTTTTATGTATGCTAAGCGTAAAGATAGCTCTGTCCTACCATATTGATTTATTAGATTCTCTGACATTTTAGTTGTGGTCGTTATGTTATATTTATGAGATGAATGTTGGATTCCCTCATTATGTTATCCTCATTTATTTTACATACTTTTATGGCTGGTTGTGCTCAGCTTTACATTTAAGGCTTTATTGCAGCTGTTAGTGTTGGGGGATGGGGCAGCAAGTACTTATTGATCAGAATTTACATGTTTACTGTTGTAATCATGATTTATTTAATCCCTTTCGACATGTAAGTGTAAGGTCTTTCTCTGAAATAAAGTAGTATGGTTCAGGAGGTCTCTTCAGTTGAAAGACAGTTTTGCTTAGGAATTTAGTAGTGACTGGACTTGGGGAAAATGGGGAACGCTTCACAATTGATGTTGAAATTTTCCCTTATATAGAAATATGCAAGCGATAATTTCTTATTTTATTTACACTTGCTGTCCACTTGAGATGAGGCAATGCAATGTTAGGAATGATTATTTGTCATAGGCTCTCCTTCACTTAATGATTATGTGACCACTTCAAACCTTCCTTGATTATATTTTATGACACAGTGTAGTAGTCTTGTGGGTCCTTTTTACAGCAAGGGAAATGAAAGCCCTGAGATTTGACAAATGTAGCTGCAACTGGGGTACTCTTCATGAGAAACTTGAAGCGAGCCCAAACTAGAAGTGCACTGAATGTTTACCTGCTCTTCTGGGAGTTTCTGAAGTGTGCTGGGAAAGGGATCCTACTGCAGTAGTAACATCCTTCTGAAAACCTACATTCAAGTAGGTTGAGTGAGTGAAACAGTATGGTGGTGGCAGTGGGAACATGGAAAACATGCAATTCTGCAGTTTGTTGGGGTCTGGCCCGTAGTTTATAAATGCCTACTTCTGAAGAATTGATGGGAATGTTAAGTAGCTATTTTTATGTAAAGCAGACTTGCTGCTGTAGTAGTTTTACTCTGTATTTGATAGCATAGTTAAAATTTGGCAGTGATCCTAAGAAATAATTTCTTATATAATCTATACCTTCCTTTTGATTTTCTAGGAATAATTTATTTGGAATTGCAGTGTGTTATATAAATTCATCATTGTTTTTACAGACTCTGAGTGTAGTGAGCAAATGATTTCTAATCAGGATTTCTAGGTTACTGCTCATAATTAAGCTTAGTATTGTGTATACTTCACCATTCTACATTTTCCAGTGACAGCCACGTAAATTAGATATCATCACAAGGGTTCTGGAGATTTATATTGTTATAAGGATACACTGTAGCCTTTTCCCATAAACTAAAGTGTGTTTTCCTGGCATGTAGAAATTCTGTAAAAATCTGCGTTTTGTCATCCAACTTTTGAGCTGATGTGTATCTGCTGTGTAGTCTGGAGACATGTTTTACAGCTCTTCTGTACTCTGTGGTGTTTTTCCCACCAAAAACACTTCAGATAACACTGAGTAGATAGCACAGATTGGACGGATTTATATCTCTTAAAGCTAAGCATAAATTATTTTGATTAATACATTTTAATATCATTCTTCTGTAGAACTAATTGCACAAGTACAGGATGTACTGTGATGGTAAGTCTTCTGTTGTGGAATATTATTCATCCCCAAACTGCCCTCTGCATCTTCTGGCATTTGATTTTCACTGATATGATTTCTCACTCTTTTTTTAATATGCATACTTCTGAAATACAAATTAGTTTCTTTTTTCTAATGAATCATTATCATGTGCTATCATCAAAGGTTATTCACTGAAAACTTGAGAAAAGGGCAATGAAAACTAATTTTGATTGTTAATGGAAATGTATTTTTATTCTTAAACAGCTTCCCTCAGCAATAATTATAATTTTGCCTCTTGGGTGGTTTTGGACTTCTGAATTTACATCCAGCAGTTCTTTTTCATTTAGTAGTTAATCTTTTACAGAACTTTGCAAATTTGTACTTCTACCTAGCGTTAGGAGCATATTCATCTATCCATCCTTTTAAAATATAGACATAGATGTGTTTTCTGAATTGCTAAGAGATGGCTGGGTCTATACTGTATACAAGCTAAAGCATTTATATTATTGTGCAGTTGAGTTCTGAGTGTACTTCTAGATTTAAAAAAAGTGAACTCAATCAGCTTATATAATTTATTAATATTAAGACCAAGATAATTAGGTATCCTTATAGAAACAGATTTCTTTATTCATCCATGAAGATACAATTTTTGTAGAAAAGCAGAAGCATGGGGAGTGTATTAATTTGGGGGTTTAGAAGTTAACATAAGGTACAGGTCATAGTAATAAATAAAGACTGAATTAGTCAAGCAATATTTCACTACTGAAGTAGTTATTAAAAGATGAGGGTTTTTTCCTCCTGCAGTATTTTCATGTATAGTTGTTAATCACATGTTTGTGTAAACTGCTGAGGTATAAATCCTTCCCTCCCTACTGGAAAAGAGTAATTTTGAAAAGGGATTGTGCCTTTTTTTATCCAGCTTCCAGCAAAACCTTGCCCGTGTGTTTAAGATCTTGTGATTAAAGTTCTGGTCCTCTAATTAAAAGTGGAAATACACAAGTAGCAGTAATTTGTGTGGCTGAACTTTTTTTTTTCCCCCTTAAGTAAAAAAAAAAAAGTTCAGAGTTTAAGAAATGGTTAAAATTAATCCTGTGTGCAGTTACTGAGCAAAGAAGCAGGCAACAAATGTCAATAAATCTAGATCTGTTTGAAGAAAACGTCACTAAATCTTAGTCTTGACTGCTCTCTGGTAGTGTCAAGAGCTGCTCTGTAAGATGAATTTGAGGGGAGGATGAAAAAGGTACCATATTAAACCACAGCACTGATAAGTTTAGTTAAGAGGCAGAAGATGTGTCCTTGCAGTGACATTCAGTGGCCGATATTTGTATCCCTTTAAATAATATGCTGTACATCTATGAGAATGATGGCTTGGTGTTTGTGACATTGCATCTTCACCAAGGTTACTGGCTCCAGGACAGGCAGTCTCTCCTCTCTTTCTCTCACACACTGTCAATAAATATCCACTTGTCTGAGGAAGTGAGATACAGATTTTACAGCTGACACCAGAGCATCTTCATTTCCAGAAGCAATGAGTTTCAACACATGTGAACGTGAAGTGGGAAAAAAAATTAAAGGGGTATATCTTTCAAGTCTTTGTCATAAGAAAGCAGATAACCCTTCCAGAAAACAAAATCCAAGGTTTGGCAGTAGTATAAAATTCAAAGTCTTCCAGTGAAACCAGAAATTTCTGTGATAATAAAAACATATTAAATTTAGCCTAAAGCTTTGTTTTAAAACAAGATATATATATTTCCATTTCCTTAATATATATTAATATATATATTTCCACTTCAAAAGGGGAAAGTCATCTAAGAACAATATCATATGTACATTGTGATTTTATGCTCTATTAATGCAGGGTGGGTGTTCACAGTCTGATATTAGGTAAACCACTTTTCTGTTCTACCCAAACATGCAAGTTACTCAGCTTTCAGCTAAAAAGGAGGGAGGAGATGCTCCATACATACAAATGTAGGTATGCATAATAAACTGAGGATATCTAACACTGGGATTTCTAATACAAGTGGAAATTTTGAGTGAAAAGTTATGTAACAAAATGAAAAAATCTAAGTATCTTAAATTTTCTAATCTGTAGCCTATTCTTTCCCTGAAAAGCAAATAATTCTGTAGGAATAATATATTCATTTACAGTTTATTTAACCTCTACTTCTAATCTATGTGAGTTTAACATCTGTGAAAAAGAATAATCTCTTGGCCATTCTACTCTCTTTTAATTTTTATTTTAAAGCTAAAATGTGTTAAATGAAACTAACAAGTCTGATTTACTGTTAGCTGGTACCAAGTTGCTAATATGGTCTCTTGCTCTCCCTCCCTTTCTCCCTACTCTTTCCACCCTGCAACCTCCAGCTGAGCACTGATTGTCGTCCAAATCCTGATTTCTTACCACTAACAGTACCACCGCAAGAGGCAGAATTAAGTGCTTCATAACATTTTTCAGCTGCTTAATGGCCTCTTTGGCTAGGCAGCACCTATCCATTCTTCCACAAGGGTAGGCTTAGCCATTGCAAGAGCAGAGATGCCTACAGTACTTTTTCAGAGTGGGAGCAGCTTTTTCTGGCAGACTTTTATAGCACTTATGCGAGGGGCTGTGAAGGTTTATTTGGCTGTATTGTACAGATGTGCAGGACTAAGGCAAGCTGTCCTTCTGAATTCGAGTTCTTCTTGGGATTTCCTGCTTTGCATCAGCTTCAGAATGTATGGAAATACATTGTATGGTATTTGGCTTGCTCTAGACTCTTGATCTCCAAAAGGAAGCCTTTGAAATGTCCAGCCTGAAAACATAGGTTGCTTGATGCTGAAAAGTGTGGATCAATTTAGAGCTGGTATTTCCAGTTAAGAATCAAGTCCTGGAATCTTTCTAGAGAGCTAATAAATCCTGTGTTGGATAGTGTGCTGTGGCATGAATGTCTCTGAGATTTAAGCTTTTATTTCCTAGTTTAATAAACAAGTGTATCTCAGGTTAATGATAGTAGATGTCAGTCCAAATATGTAACCTAAACTGTTTATAACATGCTAGAATATACAAAATGCTGTTCTGTTTCTAAGAAGGTATGGATATGGGTTAGTCTTATTCCCATATAATGTCTTGAATGGGTTAGGAAGTTAAAGGTGAATGGATCTCAACATCAGCACTCAATTCAGGCTTGACCTGTTGTTTTTGAATCAAACGCTAAATGGTGTAATTGTGTGCCTCTTCAATATTTGTATCCATACAAAATGACATTATGACTGACTATCCTAGAACTGTGACTTAGGAACATTCTCTGTTGGGTGCACAAATGTTACGTGAAATACATATAATGGAAACATCAGAATTAAATTAATAGAACTGTGACAGCTGATGGTTTGCATTTTTTTATCTATTAAATGTGGACCTACCATGTTATAACCATATTAAATGCTATAGATGTGTAAAATTGCTTTCAAAATATTTAGCATAGCAAAAGAAGTTCATTCAGTTGTTACAGACTACAGTATTTTCAGTCAGATTCACTGAACTGTAAACTAGGAGTTGTAAATTAATTGGGATATCAATCCATTTCTTTCCATTTTATGTTACTATGTGTTACATTGTGATCTTGTAGTAAGCAATTAGGGATGAAAAGAATAGTAAGAACCTTTCAGCACATTTACTTAAAACACTTGTGTGAGTTAAGTTGTATTCTTTGTAAACTTTTCAGAGTTACAAGATTCTGGAACTGACAGAACGAAAGAAATTTATGTCTGAAAGCAAGTGCTACAAAGAGCAATGGGATGCTTTTGCTGAAGGGTGGAGGGTTAAGGTTCAGGTAAAAACCAAAGCCAAACCCCAGAACTTCTTAAAAAAAGAATATCTAAGAAACCTGTGTATGCATAGATTAAAAACAGAATGGGAAATAATAATAATAATAAATAATAATAATAATTTAAAAAAGAAAACAAAACACAAAACCAAAAAGCCCTAAACATTATGAATAAAATAACTAACTATTGCAAACTACAAGGATGAATGTTCCCAAACTTTTGTTCTCTTATAGATATTATAGTTTCCTTATTCTTCAAAATCTTTCTCCCGTATCCACAACAAGAAGTCCTACAAGATTGCCAGAGAGGGACCCTTCATCAGGGACTGTAGCTGAAGAAGTTTTTTACTGTGAGGATGGTGAGGCACTGGAGCAGGTTGCCCAAAGAAGTGGAAAATGCTCCATCCCTGGCTGTGTTCAAGCCCAGGTTAGACAGAGCCTTGGGTAACATGCTCTAGTGTGAGGTGTCCCTGACCATGGCAGGGGAGTTGGAACTAGATGGTCTTAAGGTCCTTTCTAATCCTAACCATTTTATGATTCTACGTTAAGTCTGGCCTTAAGTTCCCAACCTAGGTTTCAAAGATGTTAGCACATACAAAACTATTTATTAACTGTAAAATGATAAAAACCAGACAGATACTTACTCCTTAACAGAACTTTGCATAAAGTTCAGAAAACTTACATATTTAGTAATCAGCTTGTCAAACACAAAACCACATTACCCTCTTTCAGACGTTTTCTGCACTCATGTCTGTGTTAACAGGAGTAGCTCTGAGAGGCTAGTACACCCATAATCTTAGCTAAGCACTCGCTGCTATGTTAGAAAATGTTTTGATTCTCTTATTCCCAATATTAGACTGGGATATCTAATTTAGAACTGAAACAGCCCCTGCACTGACAACTTCTATCAAGAGTTTCGTACATGTATTGAGAAAGATTAGTATAATATTGATATTTTCAGAAGTATTTGCACTGATCTAACGGATCCTAGCTTTTTGTTATTTTCTCTAGACTATTAATTAACAGTTCTGGAGGATATTAGGCTCTATGAAATGAAACAGATTGTTCACTTTCAAGAATACAGTTACAGACATGTTTGAATTCATTTCAGATGTTTCTCATTTATTTACTGGTGTATATTTTCATTTGGTAGACAAAGGGAAAGGAGAGGAAGGTCTTCTATTGAATTGTATGTTTTTCACTTTCACAAATGCTGAATTTTCACAGTGTTTCATAGGGAGTTCTGTTCAGTTATGCTTAAGGTGTGGTGCTATCTCCCTATGCACCACTTGGAGTGTTTATCCCTACTCTGTCTAGGGCCCTCTGTCTACTCTCTATGAGTGCAAACTTAAATACCTAATTTGCAAAAGAAATATATGTTATTTGCTATATTTCTTGCAACAGATACGAAGTATTACCTGAGTCACTGAAGTTTTTTATAAATGTGATTATCAAGAGATATAACAATGCCATAGTAACAAAATATACTTTATGTTTACGCTATAACTAAATTATTCTTGCTAATTATAGTAAGTATTTTTAGTCATTGATAAATGCAGCCACTGAAACACTGCATTTATCAGCTGAGTGTTTCTTCTCCTTGGCTTTGATGTTGCCAGTGTATATTTAATCTCAATTTATTTCTACTAGTCATTGTTATATAAAACCTAATGCATGGAAACACAATATTTATCCCAGCAGCTGTTAAAAATCTGTGGATATGGATTAATGTCAGCTTTTAAATGTGTAGTGCTTTAGTTAATTCCATCCAAGGACAGATGATATCATCCACTAGGAAGGAATATATTAAAAACTGTCAGCCAGAGGGTAGTAAAAGTAGGTGATATGTTATAAGGAGGACTAAAAGGTCATTCAAAGAAGAGATATTGCTAATAAGTCAATTAAAATTTTCAAGCTGACATTTTACAAATTTCTGTGTAAGTCCTAAAACATTTTCAAAGCTAGCAAAATTCATATCCAAGATTGGAAAAACAGGGGTCATGCAGAACCTGCACAGTTCCTTCAAGAAATGAGCAAACTGGGAGCTGGCTCCTTTAGGTTAAGCTACTGAACAGGTCAGGCTTGGAGGGGCCAATTGTTTAGCTAGGTTAGTGTTGTCTTAGCTATATTTGCAAGTATGTATGCAAGTATTGCTTATGTATATGTAAGCAATTTTACCTCCATAGGTCTTCTGCATTGTCTTGCAGTACTTTCCAAGGCTCACCTGGATTATGTGCAAGTAGCTACTTCTGTTTGTCTAGGTAGGAATTATGTATGGATATATTTATTTAGATTGCATTTAAATGTGAGAGAGAATTCTTCTGGATTTATTGTCCAACAAGTGGGCAGTCATATAATACACACTATGGCAATTTATGTGCTTTGGTACCATCTTTTTGTCAGGTTTTAAGGCTCAAGATTAAATGCAGTGGAGATGGGGATGCAATCTGTGTCAAAGAACTAAGCCCTCACTTCCAAATCATATTCTTCTTCCCTTGTTCAAAGTTTGATAAAGTTTAGGTAAAACATGAAAAATAATGAGGCTTAGTCCTCTTAAAGATATTGGTACATCTGGCTCCTCAGTGGAAGAGAAGAATAATTGGGTACCTTCTAGTACCAGGCTCAAAATGAAGAAAATCCAGCATGAAGTCTACTTCTAGTTTTTGTTCAAAGAAAGGGAAGTATATTTGATGAAAACATGAACTGAAATTTCTCTTATTTAACATGATTTAAATCTAAAGTTGATATTTTCCTCACAGACTTATGGAACATGTTTAGTATAGTATATACCAAATGGAAATTCAGTATTGATAGGTTGATTACATCCCAGGTTAAAAAAAAAAAGAAATTATAGATAATAACTTGAAGTATGTAGAATATTTTTTTTCCATGAAGTTGAAATAGTTTCTGCACATTTATTGTTGTGTATTATGTAGCCATGCAGTAACAAAAGGACACTGCATTTGTTTGATTTTGAACATAGGGTCTAAAACATACAAAAAGCATTCTGTCAGCTAGAGCCTTAGGCATGAGATCTCAGAGACTTACCTTTTTCCAGCTGAAATGTAGCTCTGGCTTCTTTTGACAAGTTTTTTTTTATGCCCAGGTTAGTTTGAGCTTGTGTGGGGTGGTGTGAAGGTAGTTTAGTTTTGCGGGATGTTTTTTTTTGTTTTGTTTTTTTTTTTAACTTTTATTATAATTTTCTCATGTAATATTTAAGTATCGTGATTCTCAACTATACCTTTTTCTCAGATAATCTGAGGCCTGGGCAGTCTGCAGCGTTTTTAATAGTGTTGGAAACACTTCTTGTTGATTCTTCTGCTTATCAGTCAGCAGGGTATCAGCTGAGCAAGTATTTCAGTGCTGAATGATCAGACAGTAGTAGTCAGATTTCAGTTTCATGTCTGAAAGAAGCATTTTCTTGGTTTGCACACTGCCTGATAAGATTTCTTTTTTCTGTGACCTTCCTACAGAAGGGCTGTTGTTTTCAGATATTCTCACTTCTTAAAATTTACTGAGTTTATCTGAAGATACTCTGATTGTATATTTAAATCTGCTTATTAGTCTGTTATATAAAAAATGTGGTTGCATCAATTTCAATCTAGATTCATTAGTTTTCTTTTTGCATTTGTATACTGAACTAGGTAATTTAGGCTATGAATCAAGCCTCCAGAAAATATGTGGAAGGTCTACTACAAAGTCTTGAAAATCCATTAAGTTTACTTATATATGAGTACAGAGGTAAAAGGAAAAAACCTTCCCCAAACCCAAAGGGATTGTTTACATGTTTGATAATAACACACTTTGGTACATAGTGTTATTTGAAATATATGTTTATATGCCTGTGATTCTGTGCATGCGCACTCTACTTGCATATCTATAACACAAAAATATTATATCATGTCTGTATCCGCTAATCTAACATGATTAGGTTGGCCCTGCTTGTTTCACTTGACAGGCAGGCAGTGACATCAATCAAAATTTCTGCCATTCATGTTACTTTTCACAGTGCCAGTGAGAGTCCTGACAGGTTTCTTTAAAGTGGGATAGCAAAAACATTGGGATTTTGGTTCTTGCAAGGTAAAGGGATAGTCATTCATGTATATGGATCATTTCTGTATTTAATCTGTGTTCATATAAGTTTGTATCTAAATGACATGATAGTGTACATTACCAAGAACATCTGGCTATCTCAATCTCACGTGTTTTGTGTTCTAAACCAAAAGGAAGGTGACTTGTTGCAAGGTTGGACAAGTAATTTTGCATGTGACTAAAACATATGTGGAAAACCTTTGTGTTTGGTGGTTTTTTTTTTTTCTTTAATAAATAACACTTGGAATTTTTTTTCCTATGTGTTTTTCATTTTGTTTGAAAAAGAATGAAATATTGAGAAAATAACGTGTTTAAATTTTATTTTCCTGAAGAGATGTTGTAATAAAAGAAAATCAACCTGTATTTTCAACCTGTATTTTCTATTGTTGCCTACTTCATATTTACACTTAAGTTATTGCAAAACAGTAAATGTGTGGTGATTATCAAATCCAGTGAAATCAAAGCAGGAATTCATCTTCATCAGCTGATCTGTTGTCCTAAAACCATTCTAACTACATGCAACAATGTGGATCCCAATTTTGCTCTGCGTAGCTCTGTTCTTTCCCAGAGCTGCAAATTAGGGTAAACCAAGAAACCCAGATTAGATAATAATTACACTGCTACAGTATGTCTATGGCTTCATTCTGTATTCCAATGCATCAGTTGCACCACAGTTATGTTCCCTCATCTCTAGGGTAGAAAAAAAGATAGGAGGAAGAAAAAGAAGAAAGAAAAAAATTAAAACTCAAGTGGAAATGCAGCTGAAGTCACTGATTTCCTGTTGAATTCTATGGCTAGGAACCTGGCAGAGTTGAGAGGTGTGTCTGTACTTGCAGAGAGGTTGTCTTCCACACATATGTGACTGCAGCTCAGTCAGGAGAATACTTTCTGCTGTTGTGTCATCTCCTTAGAACCATGGCCTATATTTTTCATTGTAGTCTTCTGTTGTGTATGAGCCTGTTTGGGAGAAGGACCTCAGAAGTTTGAAACACTCCATGGTGCATTCTGACGTTATACTAGTTGATATGTTTGAAAGTAGAGTACCTGGCTGATTTTCCATATATTACTAATTTGGTTAATTTTAAGATTCTCTTAAACTATTTCACTTATTTTTAGACACTATCCTTAGGCAACTATTGACAATTGACACTTTCACTGGAAATACTTGTTTTTCTCTACCAAAGCTACTGGTACGCTAAAAGCCATTTTGATGGCTAGAAAACCACTTAATATATTTCACAATGTTTTTAGATGAGGTGGAAAAGACATTTGTATAGTTTATGTAGTATGTTATGTATCGTATACTTTTGTCTCAGCTTTTATCTCAATGTATTGAATTGTTTAAAAAGGTTATACTGGAAGTTAAATCATGGATGACATAGGTGGCACCAAGATATTTAATAGTTATCTTCTGGTGGATATTGGTGCATTGTGACTTTAACAAGCAGTTTGGTTCAATGGATTGATAAGCTAAGAGTTTTCTGCTGCTGATGGACTTGATGGAATGTTACTTAAATTCTAAACTCAGTTTGGCTTTTCAGTTGGGAAGTATTTTCTGCTCTCTCTAACGTAATCCAAAATACTCTATTAGAAAAGCACCAAATCTTTATTGGTGGTTTTGTTTTTGTTTGGCTTTTGGTTTTTGGTTTTTGGTTTGTGCCCTGCTCAAGGGACACATTTTTAGAGAGAAAAAGAAGTTAAAGCAGTTTACTTCAGATACTTCATTGCTGAAGCTTGCAGCTGTTGGAGTAGCCATTCAGTAATGGTTACAGTACTGTGTCTGAAATATTTACTTTTTAAGTG
>JANHGB010064206.1:0-41935 GCA_026283785.1 Coracopsis vasa | reverse complement strand
GGCTCTGCCGGATGGCGGTGTTCCGGGAGCCTCGGAGCACGGTGTGGTTGATGGAATGTTTTTTTCTGTTCAAAGTTTAGGGGAGGGGAAAAAAAAAAACCTGTGGATGTGATTAAAATATTATAACCTTATGATATTCTGAAGTGCATAAATTTTACATATCAGCTACAGAGGGAGTTTAGACATCCATTAAATGATATGACAGCTTGACTTATCTAAATGTGCATCATTTAACAATGTGTCAAAATTCTTCTTTATATAGACGACAGCAGTAAATAAGCTATCAGTCCTCGTGGCTGAAGCTTCATTCCTGGAGCTTGGACTAACAGGCTGAGCTGCTTTCTTGCGGTGGGCAGGATAACCTCATGGGGACGCAAGGGTGCTTTTGGGGCTATACATGGGGGCAGCTTCGCCTCTGCAAATTCCTGGGTTCTGTGGTTTTTAGGGATCGGGTGGAGAGACTGGTGGCACCTTCCAGTTTCCTCCAGCACCCAAGACTGTTCATTCCCACCTCTGCAAAGCAGAGGATGAGGTGATGCTCATGGTCACTGTGCCCAAGGGGAGGAGAGGGGTGCCAGAGGGGGCTCTGGGTGCCCCCATCTTGGGAATTTCATCTTTCCAAGTGGAATGCTCAGGATTTGTGCTGTTTAGAGCCCATACTTGGGGCTGGCTGAGGAGCCTTGTGGGGTTGCGAATGGTTTGTGCTTCCCAGAGTGCTCCTTGTGCATCAGGGCAGGAGCTGAGGAATTGTCCCGTTTACACAATTAGCATGGATTTAGGAGCAGTGGCACTAACGATGCCTGGTTCTCTGCAGATGTCTGTTGTCTGATGGTTGTGTGCTCCTCTTGAGAGGTTCCCAATGACCTGATGGTGCTCTTTGTGTGGATTCTCTGCTGTCTTCTATTGCGGCTGTGCTATGTAGCCTGTCTCTTGGCAGGGACACCAGTGACATTTCTTCACTCAGGACCCCTGTTTCTTTAGAGATCTAGGGCTATGGCAGCTACGGATGCTTGTCCTTTCCATATACCACCAAGGAGGTTCAGCTGAACTGGCCACCAAAGTGCAGCTGATGCTCCAGCATGGCTTGTTTTAAACCTTGGGCCCTGGGAAACTTGTGTCTCTGGATGTCACCATCATTGACCACATTGTGGTGTCCCCTTCCTCCACACTTCCACTGCAGCTCCCTACTTGAGACAGGTTGTGGCGCAGCATCCATCCCACATCCCACTGTTCCTCCCCACATCCTTCATTAGAAGCAATTACTTGATACTTCTAATATCAAGAATGAACGGGATGGGCCCTGTTCCTGCTCCTGCCTGCTGCTGGGTTTGGGTTGTGCTCCATCGGGAAGTCATTCCATGAAGTTTCTGAAGTCAAATGTATGGTTTTCCCCTATTATTTTTTCCTGTGTCTGAATAATTGAGACGCTGCCAGCCAAGAAGAGAGCTGCAGAAAATGAGAGTTTATCTTTAGCTCCACAGCTCTCACTTTAGAAACTGGTGACCCCAATTCCAGCCCGAAGAGTGACTTCTTCCCTAATTAATAAATCCATTAATTAATTGTGTGCGTGCTGCAGCCCATTAGAGATGTACACGCTGGCCTCCTGATCCAGTTTAGTGGATTGTCTCTGTGGCCTTGGAGGGGAGCGGGGAAAAAGAGGGATTGGGATCAAGAGGCAAATAGGGGACAGGGACGGGGATGTGATTTGATGGGACTGGAGGGAAGGGTATCAGCCCTGGTGGGTTATCCAGCTCGGAGGTGGGAATGGGAACAGTGAGCAGAGTGCTTGTGGTTGCTGTGCCCCATGGAATGGGGGAGATTGTGGAATGGGGTTCCTGGGGTGCAGGCAGCTGCCTGCTGCCGCTAACCCAGGCCAGTGTGGCCTCTTGCATCAATGCCCTTCATGGCTTGGTGGCAATGAGGGAGCTGCTTCACTGTGGTCCCCGGGTTCCTCATCACCTCCTGCTGCTTGTGGCCATGAGTTTGGCCGGGCTCAGCAGGGCCTTTGTGCTGCAGGTGGAGCTGAATGCTAAAGCGTTTGGTGATCTGAATTATTATTTATGACCAGATTAAGCAAGCAGCGCACTCCCAGCCCCAGTCCTTTAGGAGGCACTTGCTTAACTAGATAACCTCAGCGGAGCATGCAGAGCGCGCTGTTCATCTCCCTCCATATGTTGGCACAGGAGCTGCTCCTTTCAGTTCATTTTTCTTGCTGTCTGCAGAGACTTCAACTCAAAATGCAGGCAAAATTGTTGTGTGCGCTGGTCCCATGGCTGCTGTCTTCTCTGCTGAATGGCAAGTTAACTGCTGGCAAGAGCAGCACCAACTTGAAATGCAGAGTATGGATTTGGGGGCTGGAGCGACCTGTTTGCTCCCCAGTTGTCCCCTCCTGGTTTTGCTGGTTGGGAAAAAGCAGAGTGTTTGGGCTCCCAGAGGTGGCTGTGTGTCCCATGGGATGCGGTGATGCTGCTCCCCTCCTCCCCTGGGTGCTGGTATAATCATGGTGCTGTACATTCCCGGCCATGGGAATTCCCACATCCTGAATTCCAGGGAATTATCCCGAGAGCTGCTGACTCAACATGGCAAATTGCAAATGCAGGACTATTGTTTGCAGGGCGGGAGGGTGATGTTGAGCTGCAGCATCCTCAACAGCCTGCTTGGCAATGAAGTTGATTTAGGGTACAGCAGCGATGGTGTGTGCTCCCCCCTTGCCAGGCCTTGAGACAGAAACCACACAGCAGCTCACTTGCTGTATTAATGGGTAGCACATTCCCTCTCGGATTGGAAAAGGGACATTAGAGGCATCCATCCCTCCAAAAAAAAGAGCCTGTGAGAAGTTGCTCAGAACATTTTGTACCATCCTGCTCCTATTACCGAAAGATGTAATTCCCCAACTTGGGAGATAATAAGCAGGTATTGACTTCTGCTGGGGTCATTATCAAGATTTATTCAGTCAATATGGCTTCTTGGGTCAATAAATCTTGAGGTTGATAAAGGAGGAATATATACCTGCAGACTTTATTAAAAAGTTTTCCTCTTTAGTAACACTTTCTCGTGTGTGTTGCATTAGGATCTATGAGACTGAGGGCTCTTCAATTACCTTTGCGTGCAGCTTTTGGTGTCCCTTGCCAAGACAGCAAGACTTGGGAAGCAGGATTCAGCCTGGGGCTGGGTCTGGCTTGCTTGAGATCACTGCCTTGGCTTGGCTTTGGGGATGGAGTCTCTGGTAGGGGGTTACCATTTGATGGGGATCCCCCTAATCAGGGGGTGTGGGATCTGTAGGTGCCTCATCCCATCGTCTCAGGGAGGATGGGACTGAGCACAGTTGCTGTGAGAGAGTTAAAACTCAGGATCCATATTCCCAACCCACTGTAGAGTAATGGGATTGTGTCCCCTTTCCCACACAGCCTTTGGGATTCAGGATGCAGTGAAACAACCATGATGCTCTGCTGGTTTGGGGTCTGTCCCAGCACCTGCTTGCTGCCTTGGGCAATGGCTTTGTGCCTCAGTTTCCCTGCTGCTGGGGTACCAGGGATGGAGCATCTTGGCGCAGATCACCTCCAAAAAGGGGTCTGGCAGCCTCATGGTGTTTGTGCCTGTTGACTGGGCACATGGCTGTGGGTTGTCCATCATCTCCTGCAGCAAAGGGCCCTTGGAAGAGTTGAGTGTGCCATTTTGGCTGCCCATGCTGAGGATCTCAGGGGACACCTCTGCAAAGAGGTCCAGGCTGTATCAGCACAGTGAAGAATAGCTCTTAAAGCCAGCAAGCCACCAGCCGCAGGGGGTCATCAGCAGAATCCAACCAAAAGGCTTTAGATAGGCTGGAATGCTCAAGTGCTCGTTGTTTACCGCAGTGCTTGTTAATGAACATGGGCACAGCAGCATCCACCCCTTCCCAGGTCAGATCCAGGTTTGAGGTGGGCAATAACTGCTCACCTTGGGCTTGCAGGCAGGAACCCCATTGGATGATGGCCTCCTTCAACTCCATCTGTGTATTTAACATGCTTTATTGCGGCCGGGTCTGCTGACAGCCTTTGCAGTATTCCCACGATTGACGGCTTTCCTTTTGAGTTGAAGCTTCCTGATTTCACCTCCTTCCAGAATGGTTTCAGTGCTGCTTTTTTCCCCCCTCTTCTCTTAGTACGGCCTTGCTGTGTAATTATTTTTTTGCCTACTTAGAAGTAGCACTTAATGATTCCCCCCAAGCTGCAGCAGGACCCCAGAGCATTGATTTAGCTGCAGTTTAAAGCGACTCTCTGCGAGCGCGGGGCCGTTCTGATATTAATTGCTTGCAGGGTGCGTGCTGGTTGGTTTCTTCTGCAACACGGGTTTCTAAAGGAGTAAATAACCCATTTGAACCCCGGGTAAATATCCCTCTGGTGGGAGCTGCGCCGTGCGTCAGCCGCTCCGAGCACGCTGCCGTTGCCTTTGGTAACGCTCCCGTGGTTTTACACCGGAGTCAGGACCTCAGGCATCCTTTGTTTTCTTCCGTCGGGATAACATAATAAAGTATTACCTGGTGCTGGCAGCGGGGCTTGTAATGTGTGGTGTAAGCAGAGCAGCTCGTCGGCGCCAGGGCCGGTGTGTTATTGCTTAGCCTGGCTGCAGAGGACATTTATTCCTTATTAATCACGCTGATTAATAAAGGGCATGGGGAGAGCTGCCTTCGGCTGCGGCGCTCGGAGCGCTCTGCAAACATTGCTTCATCCTTGGGAGCTGGGTAATCATTACTCCTCCTGTCCCCCTGATCCCTTGGCTGTGCTCTGGAGGGGCACAGTTTGGGGAGCGGTGTTGCTGTGGTGCCCACATGCAGTGCATGGTGGCTGGGATGGAGTGATGGGGAGGATGGTGCCCTCCAGCAGGAAGGCTCTGAACCCTAAAGACAGAGGCTCACCACTCTTCCTGGTTGGGCAGAGCATTGTGCTGGATCCTCTGAGCAGCACCCTTGGGGCCTGGATTCAGTGCCCAAGTTGCTGGCAAAGGTTCCTCCATGGTGTCTCTCCTCCTTTGAGTGTTTGCTGGTGTCCTATTCATTGTACTGGAGCCAGAGCAGGATGCCCTGATCGTGTTGCACCAGTTCCCATTCTTCCAGCACCTCAAACTCCCCCAGCCCCAGCCCTGGCAGAGTTTGGCCTGGCAGGTACCTGGAGCCAGTGGGAGCCAGCTCTGGCATGTGTCCCAGCATCCAGGATGGCAGCAGCCATCCAGGACCATCAGCTTTGCCCTCTCCATCCTCCACTTGGCACACGCCGCAGAGGTAGCGTCTCCTGCTACAGCACTTTCCCTTCAATAAAAGCAGCTAATTAACATTATTCTTTAATTATTGCCTTTATCAACAAGGGGTCTGGTTTATACCAGCAGGATAGTCGCTTTCCCTTCCACTACCCAAGCGAATGCTTCAATTCCTGTTGCTTTTGAAATGAATTTGATGTCATCTGCCCATTGTCACTTAATGGGGACACTTGGGTAATGATTGCGCGCTCCAGCCCTGTTAGCAGCACTGCGAGCGTGTAATTTAGCCCCTTAGGCAACAGCACTTTTGAAATCTCTGGATAGTTTTGAACTCTCTGTTCTTAATTAAATATGCAATTTTTCACGGTAACCAGGTTAATTCTTTTGTGTTGTGGTGTAATACTGTTAGGAATTTCCATCGGTCTTATTAAACATGATTCAGGCATTGTGAATTCCATAATTAAAAAAAATGAAAAGAACAAAGCTTGATTCACTTCTTGCTTTTCCCTGGTTAATTTATCAAATGAATTTTGCAAATTTCCCTTTTTCTCCCCAGACGGCGTGCCAAGTGTTTTAAAGGGGAAGGATTTAATTGCTCTGTAGGGATTGGTTGGTTATGAAGGATTTGGCTGTTTGATTAGTAAACCCTATTGGGAATGGTTTAATGCTCCATGATCTTAAAAATTGTCTGATTGTTAGGCTCTCCAAGGATGTTTTCTCTTTTCCTTCTGTACGGCAACAGCTTTGCACAAGTGTGATTATTAGATAGTGAGGAGGGAGTGGAGGGGTAGAGGGTTGGTGCTGGGTGAGCCTGGCCTGTCCGGGTAGTGCCAAGGGAGCCGCTGTTGCCTCTGGAGCAATGGTGATGGTGAGACAAACCTGTGGTCCCTATGTGCATCCCTATAGGTCACAGGACTGGATCAGTGGCTGTGCCAGGATGGGGCTGGATCCTGTGCTCAGTTTCACTTCTAAGACTTGTTCCCCAATATCTACATTGTAATATACTGAAATTACACAGAAGATCTGACTTACCAACAGGCAAAACCCTGCTGTGTTCTCCAGGTCTGAATCACTCTGGTAACCCAGTGGGCAGCATCCCGTAAGGATGCTGAAGTGTGTGTGGAGGTCTCACTGCATCCCGTAAGGATGCTGAAGTGTGTGGAGAGGTCTCACTGCATCCCGTAAGGATGCTGAAGTGTGTGGAGAGGTCTTGCTGCATCCCATAAGGATGCTGAAGTGCATTGGGAAGTCTTGATGTGGGGAACCCATAGTATCTTGGAGCTGGGTGGGCAGGACCATGCATGAGGAAGGATGCAGGGCTGCAGCCTGCTGGGAGCTTAATCCAGGTACCCATAGCAGGGATGCTTATAGAGCCCCAGTTCAGGAGTTAAGTGGGCGATCAACCTGCTCTGACTGGGTTGCTTTTGAAGTGCTTTTTGACTTAATGTAGGGAAAACCCCTCAATATTTGGTGCTTTTAGCCATGTGGTGCCATTTGAGGTATCGCTGTGGGGTAAAGGATGGTGATGGGCTCACTATTAAATAACTGAAAAGCCCCTGCATGGTGCTGACACCCAGTGGGTTTAGGGGGAAGCAGGAGGGGTTTTACTTCCCACCCAACGCATGGAGCATCCCTGGCAGGTGCCGGTAGCTGGGAGATGGCAGTCCAGCCGGGATCGATTGCAGGCAGTCTGAGGGGGATCCCCAGGGGTTATCTGGGCTTTAAGGAGAGATCAGAGAGTCATTAAACCCATAAATATATTACAATGTAAGGAAGAGCCGCCGTTACCTTCCAGCTTGGTTTCTGTGATGCCACTTTTCCCCCATTCTGGATCCAGCCTCTTAAACTGGATGGATCAACCAGCGGTGGCTCAACCAGGCTGGTGCTCCCTGTGACCAGGCAGCTCGGATAGAAACTGTTCCACAGTGTCGGGAAGGAACGGTCAATGCCAGGCTATGGCTATGGCTAAAGCAGGGTTGCAAGCCATTTGCCCTATGTGTGTTGCTCAATGGCGGTAACACAGGGCTGCCTGGGCTCTGCTGCACCCCTGCCATGGGGCTGCTCCCTGCTGCACTGTGCTGAATCCATAAAGTCATTTAAAACACAAAAAACCACCTAAAAAAGCCTAGACATTTGCAAGGCGAAGGCGAGCAGATGCTGGTAATGTATTCCCAGGCATGACACAGAGTGGCAGCGTGTCGTGAACCGTGTCCCCAGGGACCCCTGGGTCTGTGATATTGGCTTTAACCCCCACCGGCTCCGGTCGGGGTGTAAATTCATCAGGCTTACGGGTATTGCTCTTGGACTACTGAATAATTTACAGTTGCGGAGCCCAGCCAGGTTCAGGTCATCGGGGTTCATGGGTTAATAACAGGTTTGGTTTTTGTTGTCAGCAGCTGCCTTGATAACATATGAAAGAATCCTATTCTGTTGATTAGATTTTGAAATGGATCAATTTTTAATCAGCAGAACATCTGACTCACTCAATAAGAGGAGCGTTGGTGGAGGCAGGACGAGGGGCTCCTTATTTACAGCATTGTTTGGTTTTACTCATAGGCAAATCCTCGCCGGGGCTGGGGCCCGGCCCCCGCCTCCCTTTGCCCTGGCTCCCCCAAAAGAAATCCCTGGGATTATCACCACGTATTGGATTCATCCACTGATGCGGTGGGAAATCCGTGATGCTGTTTGAGAGCTCCGAGGGCACACGGGAGCTTTGATTTAGCGATCCAGTGTTATCGATGGAGAAACGTTTACTTATCGATCACTGAATCTTAGGTATAAAAGCATCTTGGGGGTGTTTGGCTCACCCCTTCCCAAGCATCTCTTTGGGAGTTTGCCTCCCCAAGGGCTACCAAAGGCACCTTCAGGATGAGCTTGTGGGTGCTGGGAGAGCAAGGGACAAAGCCCAGGGGGAGGCAGAGAGGTCTTGGCCAAATTCCTATGTGTGAGTAAAGCTTCAGAGGGAATAACTTTGATTTCATATAATATTAATGTAATATTTTAGTAATACCAACAGAGCTGGATTCCCATTACAAGTTAAATACTGAGTGGGGACCTGGGCAGATGCTTACTTATTTACTATATTATTACTGATGTATACATTATATGATTACAACAGCATCCCAAACTTGACACGTTGCATTGAACCTTGATAACCACACACATTTCTGTTTTGTGAAGACATGCATAAACCCCATTTATGTTTTCCTAAATGGAACCCACTGTCTTGAAACAAGTATTAACAACCACTACAGGAGGACTCCCTGAAAATGAAGCTCTACTTTTTAACTGCAGAAAGGGTAAAAGCCTTGTAACTTTGGGGAGAGCATCACTGCAGTATCTATGGCTCTGTGGTCGGTGGCTGGGGACGGTCTGTTGCTGGCAGATATAGATATAAATAAGGACTCAGTGGTGCTGGGAATTTGCATGGTTTTGCCCTGGGTGCTTTGGGATTTTACTTTTCAAACTTGTGCCTTCTGGCGTTCTCCTTAACTTAAATAAACATTTTCCCTCTTGCCACAGATCAATTGAGCTGGTGGCTGCGTGGGGGCCTGCTCCTGGCAGGTTTCCTGCTCCGGTTTTGTTCCTTAGAAAGAGTTGCCTTTTATTTAAAACTGGATGTATTTATGAATTCATATATATAGCTTCGTGTTGGTTTGGTGAGGCAGTGATTTGAGCACCAGGAAAAGCAGGCTGAAGCCTTTGGGATGCCGGTGATGGGATGTGAACATGGGGATGTGCTCCCTGGTCCTGCTGGGTGCTGTAGCCTATTCCAGCCCCATGTGAGCACTCACATCCTCTGTGTTTGCTGACCTCTGGCCACAACCAGCCAGGCTCCAAGGTCTCCTTTGGGGCTGTGCAGTGCCTGGTGTTATTACAGTACCATAAGCCCAAGGGCTCATTTTCTATAGCCTGGAAATAACACTGCAGGTAATGAGTGTTTGCTAATAGCCACAGCAATAGCTTATGGGCTCTGTGCCTGTCAGTGGGCATGGGCGATATATCAGTTTCTGCTAAAAACATTAGCAACATCAGAAGGTTAAATATGCATATTATATCATCCCTGGCAGGTTTATTTTCAGGAGAGCAATGGGTGTCACAAGTTCGTGACTTCAAAATGGAGTTTATTTTGGTGATGGAAAATGTGCTTCTCTGTTAAGCATCTGCTGGTTATTTTCTGAGGAGAGGTGAAGGAAAAACACTTCTGCAAAGAGGAGAGGGGCTGCTGACCTGTGTTTTGTGTAATAATGGATGCTTAGGAAGCATCAATGGAGGTGATGGGTCTATAGTGTCCATTGGACATTGGGGAGCTGCCCAGTTCTTGTGCTTGAGACAGGCACCAGCTCCTCTGGTAACTCATTAACTCTCCAAACTGCCCTTGGGTTTAGCAGCTGAGTAAATGGATTGCTGATGGGCCCCTGGGTTTTAGTGTCATTGCTCCGGACAGGATTGACCCAAAACTGCAGCGGGAAATGGGCCCTGTGTGCAGGGAGCAAACTGCGCAGGATGGGGTTGGAAATGGTGCTTTGCCACTTCATTTGTGATTTAAAGGTCTGCATGGCAAGTTGCTCCTTTGCAGCTCAGAGTTCATTTTGAGTCCATGAGGTTTGTACTTGTACCAGTCCCAAGGCTGGTGGGTACAACCCTGTGGGTTGCTTGAAAGCTGAGCTGATTTGATCTGCAGTTACTGAGACCGGCACATAGTCCTGCCCTTTGTCCTCCTTGATTTTTAAGCCATTTAGCTGGATATGAAGCTCCAGCAATTTTGGACACCACAGGGTATTTGGGTCCATCAGGTCTTCCTATGCAGGACATGCAGGTTGCCTTTTGGCAGCAGTCCTTTTCTCCTTACCCATCCCTTGCTCTTATTGAGGAATCCCTCGCTCTTATTGAAGAATCCCTGCTTCCTACCATGCATAGCCTGAGCCTGGAAGGGTTTCTGTGTTTCTGTCTTTTTTTAGGCTAATAATTAAACAATAACAGAGCCCAGCATCTCTTTATTTAAAGAGCAGATGGAGCATCCTGTATATTAGCATGGTCCTGGCTCCGACAGCGCCAGCGAGTCCTGGAGCTCAGGGTTTGGATGTGCCCCCTGAGGACCGTGTTATTGGGCAGGCAGCGGGCAGCAGCCCCATGGAATGCCGCTCAGAATTAGAAAGGCATCATTAGGTAAAGGTGAGCTGAGATGATTTTCCTGCCTTCCCTTTCTATGCCATGGCTGAATCCCAGGGAGCTGCTTGAAAAGCTCTTCTGGGCCCTGATGGGTCGTAATTCCCTCCTGCTGTCTGAGTCGGCAAAATCCGGCACACGCTGGGTGCCATGGCCTCAACCCAGTGCTGGGCATCTCTCCCTGCATCCCGCCCCTGTGAGCAGCGACCGGAGGAGCCGCAGCTTTGATGGTTATAGCCGGTGTGAGGTGGTTTTGGTAGCACACGTTGTAATGGATAATCCCAGGCTGCTGCTTGAAACAGCTACAAAAGAAACGAGCACAGGCACTGGCTGCTGAGCTTGCCCCAAGCTGGTCGCTCCCTCCTCACCATCGTGATGCGTTGGGGCTGCAGATGCCATCAAATCAATCATCAGCCAAATTCTTGTCTTCCCCATTCTGTCTCTAACCAGCATCACCATCAAGCAACTGTGCTGTTTACCTCCCACACTGGCTTCGTGTTGAAATGCCCTATTTTTGTTTCTTTCTCCAGCAGCTCCAATTGATAATTTAGCTCTGGATAAAGCAACCTCAGAGCTTTTTATTTCTCAGAGGCCAAACATTGATGTTGTGTGAAATGGGAGCTTTGAGGAGGCTTTGTATGGAACTTAGCTTCCTGAAAAATTTATTTACTGCGACTGTGATCTGCAGGAGTGAATTGATGTTTATCTATAGTAGTTCTTGCCAGAAAAAGAAATGCATAACTGCACTTTCTTGGGAAGCTTTGAAAGGCCTTTTAAATAAGTGTCTAATAGTAGGCTCTCAATAGCAAACAGCCAGCTTGATAGACAGTGTACAGTATATTAACTATAAGCAGGCTTAATCTTTTCCTCATGTTTTAGAGAATGCTTTATAACCTTGTGGCCAAAGAATTCATGATCACCAGGTACTTGAAGCTAAGCAAAATTATACTGGCTGTTACTGCTGCGGGATCGATACTGCCGGGAAGCACGAGGGGCTGTGAGCTCCTGCTCGCAGCCCATGTCCTGACTGTGGAGCTTGGGTTTAGGTGGCTCATCCATAACATGGAGGATTCCCTGGCAAGAGATGCATGGAGAGGGTGATGATTTATGCAGTCTTTTTGCAGTTGCCACACGGGAGATGGGAGTCCCAGCATCGCGCTGGAGTGATGCGCACATCCCAGTTTGGTGATGGAGCTACATCAGAGAGTGGGATTTGGGTCTGGTGGGATGGAACCGGCTCACCTGCACCTTCCCATTGCTGGAGGTGGCAAAAATACAGCAGTTTGCTGGCTGGTAGCATTTGCCCCAAGGTGAGAGCCCTGAAGTCCCTGGTGAGCATCCAACCATCACCTTTGCTTGCAGCCGAGGGTCTTTGCTTTCTCCAGGGTGATCTCAGCCGCGTGCTTCCGTGCCCTCATTTGCAGTCATGTTTGTCTGCTTTTCCTGCCTGTGCTGTGTTGGATCCTGGGAGCTGTGGCCGGGAGTCAGGGAATCGATAGATGGTTAAGGTGATAAGTGGCTTTGCTAAAAACCAATTTTGCAAGAGGAGTTTGCAAAGAGGTTAGTGGAGAGGATCTGCATCCATGCCCCAAAGAGCTCGCTCCAGCCAGGAGCTCAACTCCGACCTGGATTAACCTGGGAAGCATCCTCAGTGCAGGCTGCGGCTGCTCTTCTCCTGCTTCTGTAAATCCATGTGGATCCTGTGGGAGGGTGAGCCCGAGGAATGGTTCTTCTTCCTCCAGAGAGGGTGTTTGGGGGAAACCAGAGGGGTAAACGTGCCTGAAGGCAATGTAAAATGAAACAAGCAGAATTGCTCAGCTGATAACTTCTCACTGCTCCTGGAGCTTGGGCTCTGTCGGCATTACAGTGGCAGTATTTACATAGGGATGAAGTGTTCCCGTACGGCTCCTCCAGCGCGGCCAGGTCTAAGCAGGCTTTTCTCTAATCTCCACCACGGCTGGCTGCTGCTTCCAACTCTATTTTCCCTTGGACAAACGTATTCCTTGCACTGTCAAGAAGATCCCATAGCCCATTTGTGGGGTGCTTACTGGTTTTGGCATAGCTCCGTGGTGCTGATGCTGTGGTGCCGATGGTGGGGTGATGCTGTGCCGAGACATTGTGCTGCTTCCTGGCACCAAGCACGAGTGCCCCTTAGGCACCCAGTTCATTGGGCTGGTGATTTATTTGAGGGTGCTGTAACATTCCTCTGGTTCATCTGCCCTTTCTGCATCACACATGGGCTGCAAGGCAGCAAAGATGTGAGCTTTCCCACCTATGTGTTTGATTTTCAATGGGCATCAAGGTTGTTTTGAGGCTTTCTGGTGTTTCTCAATCTTGACTCATCTTTTCCCACCTACAGGGCCCATACTGCAGCCTCAGGGCACAGAGGCTGGTGGTGGGCTGAGCCAGCAGCAGCATCCCCTCTCCCCTCAGGCAGTGCTTCTTTATTTTCCCTCTGTTTCCCATTCATCAGGTGGAGTTTCCCTTTGGCCAGTGAGCCCAGAAGGAGCATCGTGGGATGCTGTTGGATGCGTTGCAGTTGGGCTTTGCTTCCGTGCCATTATTTATGACTACACTGCTTCATTACCCGGCCGCGGTTCGAATGCTGTGGCTGGAACCACCTTATTATTTGATTTTTTCTAATCATCGTGGGGAGGCTGTTTGGGGATGCTGATTGATGGAAACATCTCATCTCCTCTAGTCAAAGGGTCTCCGCTTCGCCTCCTAATGAAATAGTTTGACACTTTGACACGAGTGTCAAACACTTCCCCGACGATGCAGACAGCGCAGGCTTTGATCTAGGTGCAAACTGGTTTCATTACAACAAGCAGACCCCCCCCTTTCATCCAGAGAAGGAGATAAGGGGTTTCAATTGGTGCTAAGTAGTAGCTGCTCTTAATGGGTTTAGAACTAAAAGTAAGGAAAACTATAAGACTGGAATAGTTCAGCTGTTATGTGTCGTGTTAGAAACCGGCCCCAGTGCTGGGCAGTGAAATATGGGAAAGCCAACAGGATGAACGATAAACATGAGAGAATCCTCCTAAAATAAACCAGAAATCTTCCCTTCTGGGAGATGTTTGGATTTGGTTTTCCCAATATTTCAAGCAAGAACTTCTTCAGAAATGCCTTTTCTGGAGAAAAACGCGTCTTGTTTTCCATAAAAGTGATGTTTTCTGTGAAAACACTCCTACTATTGCTCTTCTTTTAATGGAGAGGGAGGGGAGGCAGCGCTTTTGGGCACTCTGGTTTGCTGCTATCGTCTGCACCCCAAGTTCTGCCCTGTGGCTTCATCCAGGATGGCTCCAGGAGATACTGGGGCAGTGGTGGGACCTGCAGGGCAATGGCAATGGCCCCCACTTCCCCATCCCATCCTTTTTCTGGCGAGGGGATGCAGCTTTGCCTTCTCTCCCCCCGTTTTTCTCCCAGCCAAGCCTGGAGATATTTTGGGTCCTGGTGGGAGGGATCCCAAACATAACCCCAGGATGACAGAATTCTGCTCAGTCATGAGCTTTTTCCAAGGCAATTTTGAGGAGTAATGGGTAAAATTCCTCCCTGGCATAATTACATTGGCATTAGGCTGCACTGTGCCTGGCTTTGGCTCAAGTGTGGCTAATTAAAAACAGCAGCACCTTCTTTCTATTTGGAGCAGTGAGCTGAGCACAAATACCCCATGAGCAGCTGAAGAGAGTCTAAGTGATGTATGGAAATCATTTGGTTACAGCAAATCCTAGGGTTTACATGAAGGTTTCCTCTTCCCTCTCTGCTGTATGGGCATGAGCGGTGCCAGCCTGGGCACTGTGTTCAGTCTTCTCACTTTTAACTGTTCTCTTAGTCTTTTCCCTTTGAATATCTTGGATTAGATGATCATTGTAGGTCCCTCAACTGATCCATCACAGGTCCTGTGCCATATCTCATGCCATGTTCCATCTTTCCATTCCGAGCACTGGTTCATCAATCACAGCCTGGCGCTGGCAGCAGGATGTCCCTTTGGAAGTACAACACCATGGGACCATGTCCCCTCTCCTAAAGAGTGATTGTACATCCCAGGCAGCTCATCCTGGGGTTGTGGCAGTGGGGACAGTCCCCTCCCTGCCCGTCCCACCCCATCACCAGCTAGGATCCATCCTGTCACCATTCAGTGTCACTGCAGGGGTCCCTCAAGGGCTGTGCTGACCCCCAGTGTGATGCCCACTGCTGGTGACCCAGCACTGGCTTTGTCCCCTGTTCTGCCCTTGGGCATTGCCCCCCAAGGTGCCTCTGCCCAGAGCCATGGGGTGAGCATGCAAGGAGGTGGTCACACATGGGCAGAAGCGCTTAATTTAGTGCCTCCTTAATTAGAGCAACAATTCCTGCTCCTTGCCCTCATCCCTGCCTGCTTCATGCCAGAGGCTTGGAGCGCAGCAAAATCCACCCTGGGAGATGCTGCATTCGGAAATGACAGGGGATTTGGGGCTTAATTTTAGCCAGAACATGTGGTCCTTTTTTAGGTGCTTCTCAAGGCGAGTCGTGGTGGCTTTGTTCCAGTCTAGGAAGGAAAAGAATCCCCCAAACCCTAGCAAGGCGACGCGGTTCAGATGCTATCTCTGGAGTTATGGAATTTAATACAAGGAAGCTTTTGCGAGTTTCCCGCTCTGCATCGGAGCACAGAGAGCCTGCATTTGAGATTAAACCTCACATTTCATTTTTATACACTGTGCTTAATCCAATAATGATTCCATGTTACAAATGGCAATAATATCTTTCAGCATAGTTAATCAGAAGAGACTTAATGCTGTCACTATTTATTAACCTTTGCTGAAAAGCAAGAAGTTTTCTTACTAATCTGTGATTGTTGCTCTTGTCAGGCTCTATCAAGTGCAAACCAGATCTGGCATTTGTTACAGCAGGGAGGATGTGCTGCATTCCCTGCTGTCTGAGCATCCGACCCGTGGGTAGGGATGTAGTCCTGTACATTGCAAGTGGAGGATGCTTTGGGTGCTGCAGGGTCCAGGCTGGCTGGTCCCCTGTCTCCCACCTCCATAAGTGCAGCTCCCAAATGGTTTCCAACCTCATCTGCTCCTCCAGTTGCATGGATCCTGGTGCTGTATATAACCCTCAGGGTTGTTTTTTGGCTGCCTGACCCATGTTCCTGCATCCAGGAACATCCATGCTGTTTGAGCTTCCCAGTGTGGGGAGATGCTCTCCTGGATCAGCAGCACTGGGGCAGCAATGTTGATCTCTAATGGCGTGCAGGCGGTTAAGTGGCTTCCAGTGGCTTCCCAAAAAGCTCAAGGCATCCCCCATACCCCACTGCCTGCATCCATGCTGGGGGAAGAGGGTGTTACTGGATGGACTGAAGGATTAAGGGGGTTTTGTGAGGATGCGGTGGCAAGGGGTGAGCTGAGGCACATGGAGATGACTTGTCCCTCACATCCAAAAAGCCATCCCTTGCATCTGAGCATCACCCCAGTGCTGGCAGAGACAGGCAGGAGCCTGCAGGCAGCGTTGCCCTTGAAATCAGGGCCCAGGATGGTGACTCGTGTGGCTTTGGAACACCGGGAACCAAAATGTGGGGTTTGGAGGAGGGGAGCAGCTGAGGGTGCGTGGGGTTTGAAGCTCCGTGGTGGTAAAAGGTCAGTGCGTGAAGGAATTTCAGCCTTTGATATTCTCCCGTTTGTCTCCTGTTGCAGGGAGGCCGGTGCTGGAATTGGTTGTAGGAGCACCTGGAATTAATGAGCCAGCTTGGTGCCGTGCAGAAATCGATGCTTCCTGCATTAATTGCGCTGTGTTCGAGCTCTGGCTTTTTATTCTGAGTTATGTAGTTACAGGGAGAGATGTCTCTCTTCAGCAGCCCCCAGTCCAATGGGAAGGGGTCCTTCTCCCTGCGCACATCCTGGCTGTGTGTGGCACATCCCTCATTGCTGCCGGCCATGGGATTGGGGATGCTCAGAACTGCCTGGAGTGGGAATACCTAAAACCACAACAGAAATAAACCCCAGGTACCTGCTCCTTTCCCTGTAATCAGCCAAATGAAGTCACCACCAATGATGGCCATATGGTATGCTGGTGGGTGTATGTCTCAATGTGGAAAAGCCACTGGCACCCACCTTGTGGCACGGCTGTGTCCAATGGGAGATGGATGGACAGGTCTCACCAGAGGGCTGGTGTCTCCTTGCAGGTGTGTTTGCAGCAGCTTTTACATTCATTTGCAAATGATTTTGCACTTAATTGCAGATTATTTGTATTTATGTGCAATGATTTGTGCTTCCCGTGGCCAAGCATCCATGTGGATGCAGAGCAGAGTCCCCCAGATCCTCAGGGCTTCAGGAGCTGGTTTGGAAGAGCAGGCGTTGCTGGTATTTCTTATTTTAGGGTGGACCAGCATGGAGCACTATTCTGATCTCAGCCTGGGCACTCAAACAGGGGCAGTTATTTTATCCACAGCCACCAAGCATCCCGCTTTGCTAATGTCCTTAAAGCCTAAACATGGTATTTATATTTTTAGCAAATTGTTCTTTATGGTATTGATTTACATGTGATGTAGCCCTTGCATGAATAACTGCCATAAACCTGGAAGCATTTATTGTCTGAAATAGCTGCAAACTCACTCAAATCCTTTATTTGTTAGGCACAATTACGGAGTTTAAGCTGCGAGGTAGAGAGTAAAAGGAAAAGTGTGTTTTGTGTGACTGGCTCAGAGTTTCTGCCAGGCAGAACATTGATCTGTGATAAGAGGTAAGGGTTAAGATGATTGGATGCAATGAAAAAGCAGGGAATAAATTACAATGAATGGGATCTTTGATCTGGCCGTCGATATTGGGATGGTGCCTGCCTCTGCCTCCTCTCCTTTAGCCGGAGAAATTAACTTTTGAACCCACTGGCTCCAATCTTTTCCTCCTGACTTTCATCCTTCGTGTTGATGGGCAGCAGGGACAGGCACTTGTTTGTTATCCTATTGATAGCGAGCCCGGGAAAGCCGGGCTTTGTGGACCCAGGGCTTACAAACACAGTGTAAATCTCGTTTGGTATTTGTGAAGGAGCGATCGCATTAAACCCTCCCCAGCTCCTGGTGCTGTGTGCCAGACGGGGAGGGCTGGAGCTGGGAGGGCTGCAGGGTTTCTTGGTCTAAATTTAGCCATTTAAAAGAAGATTATGGACTATGCACTTGGGACTTTTCGAAAGGCTTTCACCATGACTCCTGCAAGCCCGATGCCTTTAATCCTGAACTCTAATTTAGAATAAAGACATCTCTCAACTCTTCTCTTTCCCCTCCTCCAGCCCCACTTCTTCCACGTCTGAGGCTCTTCCCAGCTTGCAAAGATGCGCTAAGCTCTTTCCATTTCATATGAGGATAGCTGTTTTCTTAATGGGAAGGGAATCAAGTCAACACTGGAGTGTACACAGCAGTTTACCGCGATAGCAGGAATTAATCAGTCTATAAAGTTCACGATGTACAAAGAGGGAAGGGGGGAAAAAACCAGCCCGGCTGATCAAACACGAGGCTCTTCTCTGAGATGGGAAGATAAAAGCCTTTTCCTCCGCCAGCTTCTCCACTATTGGCAGCCAGTGGGATCAAGCTTATTTTTTGTTATGGAAAGCTCGAGATAATTAATGTTGTTGAAAGAGGACCGTCGGGTTGGCGTCTAGCAGGCTAGCCCCCGAGTCTGGCATCTTGTGAAGCAGCAGCGAGTCGGGAATGGGAAAGGGAGGGGGGAGAAATATTCCCCACAGAGGGAACTGCCAATTTAACGGAGCAATAAATATCAGTGAGAGATAAAGAAGAGCGTTTAAAAAGGGCTGTGGTGCTGCTGTTGCTGGTTGAGCCGCTGCTCCCTGGCTCGAGCTGGTTTGGGATCTGGCAGCATAGAATCAGAATGGTTTGTGTTGGAAGGGACCTTAAGATCATTTAGTTCCAGCCCCCTGCCACAGGCAGGGACACCTTCAACTAGAGCAGGTTGCTCCAAGCCCCGTCCAACCTGCCCTTGGACACTAGGGATAGAGCATCCATGCAGCATAACTCCTCCAGATGCTTTTGCAGGGCCAAATACCTCCAGACTCCTCCTGGATACTGGGAATTATCGGACGAGGCTGTGCAGACCTGCTTGCTGCCTGCTTGATCTCTCTCCTCTCCTAAAGCTCGTTTGGATATGTCCTATTATGGTGCTTGTGTTAAATCTCCCTGCACTAATAATCAATAGATGTATGGTCACCCAGGCTGTTTATGTATCTCTTCTATCACAGCCCTGACAACACGAGATCAAGAAGCGAGCAGGCAGGCTCATACATCGAGCGCCATTTAAAAAGTGGGATGAATTAATTACCACCATTAATGAGTGGGGAGAGACTTTAGGAAGCTTCAGTTGATGGCTTGGAGCCTTGAGCATGAGACAAACGGCGCAGGTGGTATCTTGTGATGCTTCGGTGCTGATGTTACGGCTCACATCTGGGATGCTGTGGTCCATGGTCCCCATCTGCAGGAGACCAAGTGACATTTGTGGGATGTGATGAGTCCCTGTGGATCTGGCAGGGAACAGGGGAAACTGGGGAAAAGGTCTAGAAATGCTAGGAATGAGGGCATTGAGATATAACTTCTCCCCAGTTCCTTGGGTCAGCAAACCTTCCTCCAACACCCCTGGCTGAGCATCCCTGTGGGGTGATGCATGACCTATAGGCTATGATGGTCCCCAACCATCCCACCAGCACACTGGGGCTGCATCAGCATCACTACAGCAGAGAGGTTGCAGCTGGATTTGCTACATCCAGCTGTTTGCTAAAGATTGTGTTAATTATGATGAGTTTTTAATTGCTTTGGGGGTCTTTCTGTCCTTTCCCACCCCACTTTGAAGGAGCTGAGATTGCGCAGCTGATGGTCCCATCCTCCGCCACCTTTTCTATTCCAGTTATTTATGAAGCAGCATAACCAGAATTGCTCTCAGACAGGACTTGTCAGCTATAAAAGACACTGGCAAATGTTATTAGTTGACAGAAGGGGATTTTTTTTTCCCCCTTCCTCCTGAAAATATTAAAAAGTCATTTTAGTTTAGAAACCTAATTTTAATTTAGTTAGGTTTTAATTTAATTTGGGTTTTAAATTCGTTTTCCAGCAGAACTCAATTTTTCAAGTGTAATTTGATGCCGTCAGTGGCTATAATATTTAATGTCCTACCTATAAATTGTGAGGATGGCTTTGAGATGATTTACAGGATCCAAGGGGATAAAGCCATCTCTTTGGCCTCGCACGTGGGAGAGGCTGGAGAGAAAAGGGTTTTATTGTGGCAGCTGCAGTGGTTGGTGCTGTTACCTACGGAAAGATGGGAAAAACCTTAATTTCCCTCCTGGCTCAGTGCTGGCTGGGGATGGATGGGAAGAGAGAGGGGTCTGTGCTGAGTGAGCATGTTCCTGGGTATTTGTGCTCTGCCTATGTCTGTGCTGGGACATTGAGGACCTCAATGGAGGTGAAGTGGGTTTGGGATGGTGGCACCCCCAAACCCATCTGCTTTCCGAAAAGCAAGCCAAGCCCTTTCTAGGTGTAGGATGCAGGCAACAGCTGACCACTCAGGGGGTGAAATCCAGGCAGATCGTTGGAAAATACAGTATGATTGTGTAAAATACCATCTCGATTTCATCCATCTGAGCATCGCATCTGATTACTGGATTAGAGCAGTCTTCAGACCATGTATCGAACATTATAAATGGGGATAAGATGATTCTGGTAATGGCTTAATAAAACAAGGGAGGTAGTTGAGGCTGTCTGCATGCATCTTTGGGTCGAGGCCAGACTGATTTGGCAGAGGAGGAGAAACCCCTCGGTGCTTTGGAGAGTGTGGCCATGGGGAGGGTTTGAGTTTTCCCCTCTTGGTTTTGGCTTCTGAATAGCAGCATTTGGCTCCTTGCGTTATCTGGGTGATGTGCCTGGGAATTCTTGCCTGGTGGAATTTGTCTTTGTTTTCCGTAAGGAAGCAGCTAAGCTGTGAGTTCATGTGTGGGAAGGGAGCATTTGGGTGCTTCATTGTGGGGTCTGGGGAGCCTGGCATCGGGCTCTGCCTGCTCAGGCATCACTGAGGGGGCTGGTGGTTTTGGCTAAGGGTTGGTACAGCCATATCTCCTCTCGTATCAACAGAGCTCCATTGTATTCATCCCACTGGCACATTTAATGTGCCATCGGGCAGGGAGCCCTGTCCCACAGTGCCTGGCTTCCTGCAGGGCTGAGGCTTGGCCTTGGGTATCCATTCCCTCAGTAATGTTGTATTCCTTCAGTCAACCCAATGTAAGGTTTTTAAGAGATACTCCAAAACCTGTCATGAAAATGGGGAAGGCAAATCCACCTTAAACAATTGTCCTGTATGGAAAAAGGGGGCACAAGCACAGTCATCATATTAGACACTGGAGAATACTGTCTGCCATGGTCTGGGCTGTGCCACCATACTCTATGGCTTCTTCCAGTGTCCCCATGCTGACTTTGGGCTCCTGCATGGTCCATATGCTGCACAGGGGGGTCTCACACCCCATGTTCAATCCCAAGGCTGACATTCCAGCACCAAAGGTGAAATCCCAGTGCCCCACTGGGGTGCCCGTCTCTTCCCCATGAGATGCCATCGCCGCCCGGCGTCCCCCGGGTTGTCATGGTTACTGACGCATGGGACCCCAGAGACCTGGCTGGGAATTAATGGCAGGCTGGGATAAAGGATTCCTGTCTGGGCCGAGTTGATGGATTACATTGATGTGCCATTTGTCATACCGTAATTGTTCTGGCAAATGTAATACCCACTAGTATAAACATTGTGCTGCTTTGCTAATAAAACTGAAAATAGGAAGAGAAAGGATGATGCAGTGTTATGGTCAGTTAAAGAGACACCGCCTCCACTCCCTGCCAGCGCTGGGGGCTTCTGCCTGGAAACCTGCCCTGTCCTGCCCTCTTCATCCATGGAAAATGGGCAAGGTGGCCGGCTAAATCCTTGTGGGATGTGGATATAGCCAGGGTGGATCTCAGCGTCACTTTGCAAATCACTGGTTTTGTCTGGGGGGGACAGATATCTTCTTTGCCCTCCAAATGGGGAGCAGGGGACCCCATGCCAGGGACTGAGCCCATTCCTCCCCCTGCCTTGCACAGGCTTTAATCCATGCAGGAGGTAAACAAGGGATGCAGCACATCTGGCATCTCAGGGGGCTGCCCTCACCTTGATGCTGCTTTATAAATGGGGGCATTTACTGTCCCTGGGTGCTCCCTGCCCTTGTTTTGGGGACACCAGGGTCCCCCTGCCCTGTTAACTGATGCTGCCAGAGCAGCTGGTGCCCAGATCCCAGGTAGTTTTGCTTTCTGAGGGATAAGCCCGTGGATGAGGAGCCCAGTGGTGATTTCAGGGCTGAATCGCTCATCCTCCAGGAAGCAGCTCCCAGTGCTGGCCCTGGGGTGGAAGTGATGGAGAAGGGTTGGAGAGCTGCCACCAGTCTCCAGTGATGGGACCTTCCATGACTATGCGGTGATCCCTGTGCATCATCCCTGCAGCCATGGGTCAGCTGGGTGTCAGCTCATGTCACCATGCCCATGTTTTGGAGGAAAGGACCCTCTCATCCCTTCCTCCTCCTATTTTTCTGGTACAAAAAGCTACCGGGATGACGATGATAAGGAAGAACACCCCCCACCAATGCAGCTCCCGCACCCCCTTCCTCAACCCTGGGGTACTTCAGAGGCATCGTGGTTTGCACAACCCCATCTCCAAATGTTTCTGAAGTTTCTGGTTGACCTGATTCATAGGGATAGAAAAAACCCATAAACACCCTTTCTGTGTTTGCAGTCATGTGTAATTTTTATCTCTTGACCTTTAAACGTAAGCAGCAGTAAAATGAAGAACTATGGCAGTCATTTAACACCCTGCCTGTACTAACTGGTTTCTTCCTGTGAGCCGTGGTTTTAAATTGGCTAATGCAGAATACTTGCAGAGCTAATAATAATTCAGATGACTTCTGTCAGCTATTCCGGTTTCATGGGTAATTTAGTAGTTGAATAAATTTTTACAAACCCCCATTCCTGCCCATGCCCTGTTATGAATCAGTGCATGGTTTACCATTGGCAGCAGTAACTGTAAGAAGATTTAAATTGCTACTGAAAAGGATTTGAGTGAAGGTAATGTTTTATAATGTTCTAAGCCATATGCACTACTTTCAGGCCTCATCAGTTTTACATTGATTCCTAGTGAAGTGTTTAATTGCATCATGAATGCAATATAATTCAGTTCTTTTTGCTAATATGGTATATATCTCAAAGTGATATACAGCGCTGACAGTGAGGATGCAGGATTTTCTTGGGGGTTTAGGATATGTGTCTGTGTCTGCAAGTGTGTGTACACATCTGTGCATGGCCAGGAGATCTCTTCCTGGAGTAACCTTTGGGCTCCAGGTTGGGAGCTCAGTGCCGGGTGTTGCATCCTTGGGATGTTTGCATGGGCATCAGCACGCAGGGGAATTTTTTCACACATATATATGAGAAATATATATATAAAACTTATAAAAATCTATTAAATCTACATTAATTATATATATTTTAATATACATTAAAATATGTATTAAAATATCTATATAAAATGTGCTGATCTCACACAGTGACTGCTCTGCTCTTGACTGATGCTCCATGGGCAGCTCTGCTCTGGCACTGGTGATGTTTTGGTCCTTCCCGGCCCCGATGGGCAGTGGAATCTCGGTTGGGGGCACAGGCGTGGTGCTGCCAGAGCCTCACGGGCAGTGGATTAAAAGAAACCCACTTCCATGTTAACGTGAGGACGATTTATTTGAGTCCATAAAAGAGCTAATTAGGGATGCGGCAGATTGCGAGCCGTTACCCGGTTGCTCTGTACCAGCGGTGGGGAGATGTGCGCTGGTGATGCAGCTCCGGAGCTGCTCATCCTCACATAAGCCCGTTCCTGTCCCTCTGCAGTGGAATTGGCTCCGGAGCCACCAGTTTGTGCCTGCCAGTGGCCCTGTGGCCTTCCCTCTCTCCCTGATCCCTCTGCTCTCTGTGGCACAGGGACTTTCCTTGTTCCTTCCCGTTTTCCTCTTGCTGCTTGTGCTCATTTCAACTTCATAAGTTAATTAAGAACCAGGCCCTGCAGAGCCCTTTCTCATCCTGATGGAGAAACTGAGGTATGGTCAGTGCTGGCTGGGGTTTTCCCATGGGATGTTGCCAGCTCTCAGCTGCAGCTTAGTGAGCATCCCCCAGCTCCGCTATAACCCTGATTTACCTGGCTGCATCCCTTTGTCTCCTTGGCTTTTAATTCCCAAATTGCCATGCTTTTGCAAAGCAAGGAGCACCCAGTGCTGCCAGGGATGCTTCCTCATTGGGCGGGTGCCTTTGGGAATCACTATCATTAGCTGAATGAGTTGCTTGTTCAGGATGCAGCACTCTTTAGTTTGGTTTGCATTTCACCTTCCTGAGATGAGGAATCCTGCCCTCGATGGGGACCTCAGCACCATGGGGCTGGGGGAGCTCTGGAGGAGCTTGGTGAGAGCAGGATCCAGCCTTACATTTGGAGTATTCCCACTGCAGGCTCCTCGTTGGCCGTGGTGCTCCCCACCCAGCGCTGCTGGGGCTGGGATGCATGCCGGCAGTAGAGCCTAATGCGATATCAAAGTCACTAACATGATTATGCTTATATATCATATTAGGGGAAATGAATACTAATTCAATACAAACTACTAATTCAGTAGAACAGAAAATTGCTGAGAGAATAGAAAATTGCTGAGCGTGCCGAAGCCGGGCATTGCTGCCTGCCTCTTCCCATGCTGGAGCTGTGCTCTGCTGGTTGGTGCCACAGTTGGCCGGGACAGCACGGAGCATCCCTGGGTGCGTGCTGATGCCAAGCTGGGAAGTGGCTCCCGGAGATGGCTTTGCCGAGGAGCTGGGGAGAGAAACCCCCTCTTTGCTATTGAGCCCGAAGCTTGTGGCTGGGGACTGGGAGATGTTAAAAGGGACCTGTGGGAGAGCTGAAGCCGAAGAGGAGGAAAATGGGTCCAGGTGCTGGAGATGAGAGGAAATAAAGCTGGCATAGAGGGTGAGCTGCCTCCTCCACTAGAGGAGGCTGCCTGATGGAGCCAATGTATTAAGATGTTTGCCTTTTCCAAGCGTCATATCTCCTCCTAGGGCTGGTGCTGAGCTTGAACTCTCTGAGGTCCAGGGCAGCATCCCTGTCTTGGGGCCTGTGATACTGAGCGGGGAATGATTCCCATGGTCCAGCCTTTCTTCCTAGCATAAGCCCTGGATTTCCTCCTCCTCCTCATGGCATTTGTATGTGGGGATGTCCCCCATTAGCATCTCAGATGATGCTGCTGCAAACTGGCTGTGGAGTCTCCTTCTCCTTGGGATAGTCCCCAGAGCCTCAGGTTTGTGCTGGACACTTGAGGAACATCGGGGGCTTGGTGAGAGGCAGGTACCAGTGCCCAAACTATATGATAGGCTCTTTGGCTTCATTGGATTTCTCTTTCCAATTACTATTGCTTGTAGGAGTTTTCAGGCCATGGTGGCCATCCCTGGATCGTGGTGGCTGGCTTGGCTCATCATCCACCACCACAACGAGGGATATGGTCCCAATGATCTGGTTGTGTGGTGGAAAGGCCCTGAATGTCACTAATATACTTCTGAATAGGAATTTTCATTACAATTTAATGCATCTGCTCTATGGGGGCAAAGAGGGGTCCCCCTTCCCCATGTGTGCACCTTGGGACACAAAGAACCTGGTTGGGTTTGGAAATGCTGGGTATTTACCCAGTTCAAAGAGAGCTGTAACTGGGACACACAACGTTTCTGTACTAATATGGCAGAAGAGTCTTATTGTATTAGCAATTTCCCATCAGATCATGTCATATTAGTATTGTATTGTATTAGTATTTGTTTTCACTAATGTGATGTGAAAGTTGCTAATATGATAAGACTCCTGCATTGTATAGTGAAAACAAATATTAATATGATAGGATGGAAAATAGCTAATAAGAAACTAAGTTGCTAATCTGACGTGATGGATCTCCTAAAGGAATTGGTTGTAGCTTTCCTGTACTTTTCCAGAACCACCTTCAACCCTGCTCGGGGGGGAGATGGGAAGGCAGCAGGACTGATGGGTTTTAGAGAGATGAACCTACCCAGAAAGCAAGAGCATCTCTTTTGGGCTTCAATCCAGGCTTTTGTTGGGCAGGGGGGAAAAAACCCATAAATCTCATGCTTATGGGAAAGTGCTGGGAGCCCTTCCAAAGGGTCCTGGGGCAAGGTGATCTCTGGAAAACTGGAGCAAATATGAGTTTAGGAGGAATGGATTCCACCCGAAGCTGCGGTTATGGCGCACTCCAACTATGAGAAGACATAACCAACGGTTTCCTAATTTTAGGCTGATTTTTCCCCAGCCACCGGAGCAAACTATCAATGTCTGACATGGAGAGGCAGGGGAGGTGAAGCAGAGCCAAACAAAAATAAGCATTAAACAATTATTGGAATTTAGGTTTATTTAAGAACTCAGCAGGGTTGAGGGAATGAGCCACCTATTAGCGGGGAAAAAGCTATTGGGCTTTTTAACAACATGCTGTTTCTTGGCGGAGGCTGGGGCTTGGGCTGTGCACGCAATCATGTTATTGATTAAAGATGATGTAGCAGCAGCACAATTATATCACAGTTTGCGCTCGCCGCGGTGGTACCGTTGGCCTCTCATTTGTCTGGCGGAGATTGGATTGTTTGCCTTGCCCTTCCCGGGTGTCACGCGTTGCTCCAATGGGTCGCATCCCATGGTACCAGTGGAGGATGCTCCGGGGCAGGTGGGGGCTTGGCTTGGTGTTGTGGTGTTGAAAATGGTTTAATTGGTGCTTTTCCCCCCGTTATTTTGCCATTAAACGGTAATTCCAGATTCTGCCTAATGGTTGGAGCTGGAAGGGACCTTTGGAGATCATCTAGTCCAAACCCCCTGCCAAGGCAAGGGCCACCTAGAGCAGGTTACATAGGAACATGTCGAGGCAGGTTTTGGATGTCTCCAGAGATGGAAGCAATGATGCAACTAATAAGGGAATATTGTGTTTTGGGAAGAATCAAGCTGCCCCGATCGGATCCATGGTGGCACTTGCCCTGCACTGGAGGGTCCAGTGTTTCCTTGAGGATGGGATGGATCCAGCCCGGCGCTGCTGCAGATGATGCTTGGGATGCCATGGTGAGCAAAACCATGAGGAAGGGTGATTTTAAAGTGTTTCCAGAAAATTCCACACAGGTATTAAAGAGGGCCACATAGAGGCAATGGGAACAGGCTGCGTGGCGCGCAGGAGCAAGCGGATAGCTCGCGGGGAGTGTGCATCTTCAAATCAGTCTATAATGCAATCAATTCTGTATATCCCTAGTGAAACAGCAACATTTATTTAACGTCTTTTATAGAGCAGCTGAGTTTTATCACAAATCACATTCCATTTCTATTCATCAGGGACCCCTTGAAGGCTAAAACGCACTTACTTTCCTCCAAGGAAGTTTACCAATTCTTCAATAAAGCCCCATTTACCTCCGTATGTAAAATTGACACATTTATTGAATATTAAACATTTGCTGGTTTCTTGTGAGCTTCTTTTGACTCTATCAGCTGCCCTTAAAAGTCGTTAAGGGAAGGATATATCAAAGTTGCAATAAAGGCGTGTTTATGGATGGGAAGGGGATGCTCGAATCCGCCGGAGAGGCTGGTTTATCCCATTTGGTGGCTCCATCCTCGGAGCAGTCCTTTTTCCTCCAGTGCCCCTTGGCAAGAACCACTTGGTAGTGGTTTTTCTCTGATTATTAGAGAGGCTTTTCTGTGCATGAAAGCTGTTTGGTGTCAGGTGTTGATCGGGGTTGTGCCAGGTTGCAAAGGATGCACTTTTCCAACCTGGAGTCAGCCGAGCTGATTAGCAGGAGGCCCAATAAACCCAGTTTTTCTTTTAGCACTGTTACTAAGTGCTGTTGTAAATCAATTAAAATGTATTCTAGTAATTCCATTTTTCCTTGGCGACTCTGTTTAAAGAAATACCGAGCCATTAGCAGCGTTCTCTGTGTGTTTGATGGGAGAATATCGAGCTGTTGCTGTGGAGTTTGGTGCCTGGCGATGAGCACAGGACCATGCCCTGCCCCAGTCTCTTCCCGCAAGCCACACCAGTCTCTGCCCCTTTATTTGGAGAAAGGAGCAGTTATTTGGAAGGTAGTAAGAGGGGAAATTCTTTTCCTTGATGCCAATAATTGTCCTGGTTATTAATTCCTAAAGAATCTGCATCCTTTTGGCGTGTTCTTGGAGATGTTTGAGGAATATTAACTCAGGAGGATGTGAGAGCAATGTGTGGGGGTCCAGAGGTAAATGGACCTTTCAGGCCATTCCCTGAAGACATCACGGCCTCTGTGCAGTGAGAAAAACCTTGCTGGCTGGAGGAGACAATTTGCCAAGAGGAAAAGCTTCGGGATTCGCGTGCTTTCCATGAGACTCCGCTTCTCCCTCTCTCATTCCCCATCTTTTCTCTTATTTAATTCACTTTATTTTGAGTAGAATTTCCAAATGTGGGCCTCCTTGCCCTGCTTTATGGATAATTTCCCCCAGGCCTGTGGCTATTTGAGGATGCATCATTAGATAGGGAGGTGGCTGCTGGGTGGTTTCATGGATTCCTGAGTATCAGCAGAGCACAAACAGCCATTTACTGATGGCCAGCTAGAGACCTTCCTGCTCTATCAGCCTGGAGAGATAAAGGGACTACTAATCCCATCTGGAGACAAACATCCTTCCAGCCATGGGTTAACTCTTTAGCCACATGTGGGATTTGTTTTGACAGCATTTGAGAGGAGTGTCTCCAGCCCATCCTCATCCAGTGGCCGTGCTTATGAACTTGTTAACTGAATGCTTGATTGGGCACTAGGATGGGATGAAACTATTGGGGTTTGGGGTTGGGTTTTGTTGCTAATGTTACCAGAAGGAATAAGGAGCATTAAATTTCAGATTTAGGGGTTGCTTGGTTGTTTTGAAGGATTTCAGTTTATCCCTGTTTTGAAGCAAGGTGACTCTTTCATGCCACAGGGATGAAGTTGGCTGCAGGATGGGGTCTGCCTCCTGCTTTGCTGTGATTGCGGCTCTATCTCTGGATGCTGAATTACAATGTCAGGTTGGAAAATAATTCTCTCAGGGCTGAGACACCCAAAATTGTCCCAAATGGAAGAGCAAATGGGCGTGCAGAGGAGTCAGCTGATCTTCACAGTGGAGGAGGATTTGGGGGGCACTTGTCCATATTAATTTCTAACAGGAGCTGGCATAATAAATGTCACCTAAACAGAGCTCATCTTGAGTGGATAATAGAAGTAATATACAGCTGCCTCTCAGCAGCTCCTGTCTCACTGCCAGCCGAGTGGAGAAGCCCCTTTGCCAGGGATCCCGCTGTCGGCACGACCCTCATTCCCGGCAAGAAATACCCAAAAGCAGCTCCCGGCACAAATAACCTTTCCAGTGCACCGAGAGGCTCTTCTTTATGGGTGAGGGAAAGCGCTTAAAATGCTTAGAGGGAATAAACAGCTTTTAATGAAGTTACATTGCCACATAATGGGTATCATAAAATTGCCTTCATAGTACAGGGTCCCAGGATGGCTTTTATTATCGACTGAGCAGGAATTCTGTCTGTAAAGCTCCGGCAGCTGCAGAGAGGAGAATGCAAAGTCTTCTTAAATTACCTGATTGAAATAACGGGCAACTATTCTGCTTTGCTGCTTTGTTGAAGGCAAAGCTGCCTTTGGGGTGGTCTGTCAGACCTGGTTTGCAGCTTCTGAAGAGCACAGGAGTTTCATTGCAGCAAAACAGATGTTCATCTTGTTTCTCTATCGGCTGTTTGATGAGAGATTTATTGCTCTTCTGCTGGGCTGGTGCTCCTCTGCTGCGGAGTCTATTAGGCAGCCCGGGAGCTGGCGGGGAGCCAGGGATGCTGCGTTTTGATGAAACCCATGAAAAAGGCTCAGCTTGGAAGGCGCCAGTAATAATGCATCGGCTAGACTCTTCGGATCGGGCCATTGATTGCTGTGATTTGATTTATTGATCAATACCCTCAAATTTGGCGTCGGGGAAGCTGAACTAATCTTTAACTGCTGTGAACATCTCTGCCTGGTGGAGAATTAGAGCTGATAAGGAATGTATGAAAGGAATCTGAGCTTATCTTAATCACACAGTGCCCCGGCGCTGCCTGTGCCGAGCGGGAGTGGATGTGTGCAGAACACAATCACCAGGCAGAACAGAGCAGATCTATAAATTGATGGAATTCAAAGCCTCCAGCATCGATTACCATTATAACAAACAGTGGTGCGCTGAATGTCTGATTATTTTTAGACAAAGATTCTGTGCTCTCAGCAGCAATTTTGCTGATGCTGTCACTGTGTCAGATGTCTGTTGTTGATTGCAATTAGATGCAATACAAAAAAAAAAGAGAAATTAAAACTATCTCTGCCTATAGTTTTATTTCCACTTATTAAATCTCCTCCTTTGTTTGCCTGCTCCTAATGTCTGCAGCTGGATGAAATATTGCGTTACCAGAAGAGATCTCTTATATTCAGTTGGGTATAATCACTTTACAGATCATTGGATTATATCTGATATGGTTTAGATAATCCAGGGGAAATGTGGGACATTTACTCTGCCTTGGTTAAATGCGCCCTGGTTTAGGGTTTTGAATGCAAATCTGCGTAACATTTGGGTTTCTGAAACAGGTCTGCAACCCTCCCAGTGATCTAATTCTATTAAAGCACTAATCAATTCCCCGTGACGTCAGCCCGCTTTCCTGCTGGTGCCGAGTGTTGGGTCCAGCGTGGATTTATTCTGTCCTTTTTAAATGGCTTTTGGAGCTGCCACAGCATCAGCTTTAGTGGTTTAAGGAATGGATACTCTGGAACGGTGATGGGGTGTGGGCAGTGGAAAGCACAATGCGCTGAGCACCATGGTTTGGTTTGCTGGGAATTCCATGTACTGGGATCCCGTTATTGCCAAGTGCATCCATTGGTTTGATGCTTTCCAGTTTCTCGCTGATGCGTGGCTGAGCAGATGTGTTTGGGCTGGTTGGTACTGTGGGAATGGCTCTGCCAGGGGAATGCGGCTGGAAAAAGGCAGTTTCTGAGATGGATATTGCTGGTGATGAAAGCTTTTTGGGAACCCTCTGTGGAGCCCAAATGAGCACCTAGGACTGTGGGTCCATGCGGTGATGCAGAGACATTGGGATTAGGGCAGTCCCTAGGGCTCCCCATTGGACCTTGCTGGGTTTGTCCTGCTGGGCGCTGTCTCTCCACACCCCACAGTGATGCTGCTACAAGCCCCCCACATTAGGGCAACTTCCCATCTCTATTCCACCCCACGGAGGGGGACGTGGGCTTTGCCATGTGGCAAAGCGGTGACCGTGGCCCTGGCCCTGACCTGGCTGCCGGGGGAGAAGGAGGTCTTGTCTTGAACGAGACCTCATCTTGCGCAGACACGTGTGGCTCGGGGGCTTGATGGAGAAATGCGCGGCGCTGGGGGAGTTATGTGCTGCTGGCAGCTGGTGTTTTCTTTCTCTGGGAAATCTAATATATTGATTAGCTTTCTTCAGAACAGCATCAATAAAGCGTATAATGGCATGGCTGGTGCCTGCGGCGTCTCCTCCCCTGGTCTGAGCCCCCCTGCAGCCGGGAAGGACCTTGGCTGCTCCGTGCCAAGCTCAGCGTCCTGCCGGCTGCTCCTCCCTTTCCTGGCAGCCACAGGCTCTGTTCTGCTCTGGGAACGTGCTTGGCCGGACACCCTGGTCCTCTGCAGGGTTGTTATCCCAGGCAGCCTTCCTCCCCCCTCCTCCTCCTCCCATCCTGTGCTGCCATTGGCAGCTTTGGCTCCATTGGCTCCGGCATGGAAGCACTTGGCCAAACCCTGGTGTGTATCTCCAGGGTCTGGCTGTGCCATGGGACACAGCTGTGATGTGCTCCTGTCCCGGTCATCCCCATCCCTGGGCACCAGCGGAGCCACCATCACCCAAGTGCTGGCACCAGTGATGGCAAACTGGCACCATGCTGGAGGGCTTATAGCATCCTGAATCCCTTCCAGGGACACATGGATGCTCTGCCCATGCCATTGTGGTCCCCAGCACGGTACAGACTGTCCTGGCTGCAGCCTGACCTGGGGCACATGGACAGTGGCTCCAGCCCCGTGGTCACGGCCGGGGAAGATGGAAGGAGATGCCTTTTCCATTAAAGTGTCTGCGGGAGCTTAGGGGGTGGTTTATTGTTGTTTGTGCGGTTGGGTTTTTTGAGCTGATTGATTGCCATAATGAATGGAGCCCAGGAATCAGCTGGAGCGGCGGCTCGAGGCTGGCTGCGGGATTTAAAGTCCTGGCTGGCTTCAAACCCTCTCAACTATTTCAGCTTTCATCTGTAAAATACACAGGAAGCAAGCGGGATCTTATTTAGGGCTCTCCCAAGCCTAGATCCGCCCTCGGATGCCAGTGCCTGTAGGAGCCGGTGCCTTGCACTTGTCAGGAGCTGTGTTATGTACTGCTGGCTTATTTATTTCTTTGTGGTTCGCTGGAGAGTGAATCCACCCGGAGCAATGGCCCGTTCCACCATGTGGTACATTGGCATCCTGCAGCAGGTAAAGGCAGCATCATCCTGGAATGATTCAATTTATGGATGCTTTGCTTTTCCTTTCAAGTCTGCTCTGCTCATAAAGGGCTGCAGGAGCATCCTGGTCCCCCACTGCCCCGGGATGGAGGTGGCCAGGCTGCATCCCACTGGCTGGGAGCCTGGAAGGGTTTTCTCTCTTCTTGCCAAGCATCGTGCTGTGAGCTCGTTTGAGAGAGGGATTTTAGGGGGAAATTGACAGCTGATGACTATGGGAAGATGTTTGCGAAAGGAGAAACAATTTGCAATAATTAGAAATTTATAAAATGTCTTTAAACATGGTGGTAATAGGGATAAGAAAACACTTGCTGCAATGTAATCAGTTATTAGCAGCTGATCATTTATCTCGATGGATAGTCGCTGCTGGTACACGAGGCACGTGATAAAAGGGCTCTTGATTAACTAATTTGAATATCTTTTGAGCACAAATTCCGAGTTCTCTTTTCCCTCCATTGTAACGGATCCGTACATCTGTGAGATAAACACTGAATGAATATGGTAATGAATCTGATTCTGGAAGTGGAGCCCTCGAACGCTCCCGTCGCCGTCCCAGCCCTGGCCTTGGGAAGCTGCTGTAGTAAGGAAGGGACCTTAAAGAAGCCATCCGGGAGGAGCAGAGGCCGTGGGATGCAGGGATACAAGGTCCAGGAGGGCAGGAACAGGCTGGTCCCCTTCATCAGCCCCTCTTTGGGTTCCAGTAAGGAGCAGGATGGTGAGACAGCGGGGTGGTGGAGCAGCCACCAATCCAGCACATGAGATAGCATCCCTTGATAGATGGGATTTCTGAGAACCAGCATTTTCCTGTCTCCCAGGGAATGGAAATCTGATGCACATCTCAAATCCCTGCCCTCTGCGAGATCCCATTACGGCTCTTTTGATAACGGGCTGTAAACCCCGATTCCATTTTAGATGCTGAGACCTGGTGGCTCAGCATCTGTGCTGCAGGACTGTGGACCAGGGATGGGCCCTGGGGTGGCAGCAGTGAGACAGATCCTGGCTTGTTTTTCCTTGCTGTGTATCTACCTGTGCTGGTGCTTGGAGGATGCGGCCACGCTTGTGCAAGCAGGGAAACACAACAGACTTGTATTTCTCCCTTTCTGGCAAAGGGAGGAGGCTGCTGCTGGGTGGGTTTAAATGGGATCTGGTCCCAGCCCTGCTTGGTTTCTCTGTAGGCTCCTGGCTCCACAGGAGCAGTTGCTACTGCTTGTGAGTTATTCATGGTCCTCAGCCTCTAATAGACTCCATTCAAATACTTGTCCATCCTTCCCCCATCCCAAATGTTATGATTCACGTAGTGGCTGAAAGCAGATTTGTTTTGGCCTCAAAAGCCCTGGATATTTTGTATTTATCCATCATTTTCTTCCCAGGATCCCACTTTTTCCCTTCTCTCACCTCCCCCTTCCTCTTTCAGCTCTATCCCACACTGGGCCTTGGCTGTAGCTCCATCACCCACCATCCTCTCCCCACGTGGCCGGCAATGCTGCTGAGGGATGGGGGGCTGGATACAGCCACTCCTGCAGGGATGGGAAGGTGATGCTCGGGGCTGTTGGTGCTGCTCTTCCTCAGCTGTATTTACTGCAGTGAGAAGCAAAGTCCATGTAGCTGTGGATGCAGTTTACAGGTAATTAAACTCAGCTTGGTGAGGATTTAAACATTAATATTGATGCTAAAGTTTTTAATAAAATATAGGTAGAGAGAGAGAGAGAAAGAGGAATCGATTCCTATAGGCTTTTATTTTTTCTTTTCTCCTGCTTTATTGTCACAGGGAAAGGGTTGATATATTGGTGGGCATGCAATAAGGATGCTCTGTGCTGGCACAGGGGGCTGCAGATGAGGAGAGAGATGATCCCAGAAGGACAAACTGGGGGAAACTGCTAGGAAGATGCATTTGGGAATGATCTCTATGGTGAGGCCGTTCCTGGGCATCTTCTGTGGTGGGCACAGGCTCAGGCCTGGGCTTGGGGCTTCTTGGGAATGGTGCTCAGCCTCCAAGGTTACTTCTGTGTCCCACGTGTTGCTCTCCAGCATGACTGGATCAGGACACAACCCCTTGGGCCCGACCACTGACCATGTGTCTGACTGCACCACCGGCATCACTCCCATTCCCAGCATAGCCCCATTGTGTCTGGGATGCGGGTCCCTGTGCTCCCCCGGTCTCACTGTGCCACTGCAGCCATCAAACCCCTTTCACCCGTGCTCCTGTACTGCACCAGAGGCCATTAAAAAGATGCTGATGGTCGTTTTTCACTCCCTGCTTCTCTGTATACACACAGGACCCGGGTTTAGCTGCTTTCTCGCCAATATTTTTTAATGTAACAGTGAAATATTTATATTGTCCAATAAAAGGCAGTAAAGTTGCAATCCCACACAAATTCATCCGAGACCACGAGCTTCCTCCTTGGAATTTTACACCAGCACTGACCCCTGGTAATTGGCTCCATGCATCCTTAGCATCACGGATCTACATAAGGCATTAGGGGGTGATGGATGGCTGGGGTCACCCCACCTGCCCCACAGTCCATCTAGCATGGTGGTGGCTGCCCTACACGGTGCCTCCTCCTGCCCCATGTTCCACCTGGGTGGGTTTTTGGTGATGCCAGGGAGGAAGGAGCTGGTCCTCTGTGATTCAGGCAGGCATGGCTTAAATCCAGGCATAAGGTTGGCTCCATACTGAGAGAGGAGGTCATGGTCTTGAGGCTTTGGTGGGACATGAGAATGGAGCAGACTACCAGTCCTGCATCTGCTGCTGCTCCTGGTGGTGGTGGCTTCTTCCATTGCAAACCCAGTTCGCCCCAAAGCTGCCTATTTTGGGAACTGGACAGGGATGCCTGAGGCAGGCAAGTTGGGGATGGGATGTGCATCACCAGTGGCCATATCTTGAGCCCCACACGGACACTTCCTGACCTCTGCCACCAGCACCTCCTTCCCAATTTATCCAAAAGCAATTAATCCCCCCCCCCCCACAGCTCAGGGTTGATGGTTTCTGTCCCTTCCCACTTCCCAGGCAGTAATTAGAGTCTGTCTAATGAGGTTTTCCTGGCGGGGACACGTTCTCGTGCCGTATCTCCCCATCAGACAAAGGCTTTGCCATGGTTTATGGTGCCAGCATCAATTCTTTCCGGCTGTTTTCACCGTGATACAAGCCAGATAGGAACCGGGGCATCCCCCAGCACATCCAGGCTGCAGGATTTACCGGGAAGCACCGGCGAGGCCGTGTCCCATCACATCAACACCATCATCTTTATCAATTCTTTATTTTTCCTATCGCATTCCACCAGAATTAAAAAGCCATCTCTCTCTTAAAATCCTTATTTATGAACACTTAAGCGTAAGTAAGTCAGCGTTGGACGGCTTCCCTCCCCGCTGATGGATGTAATCTGGCACCGGGGTGGACCGGGAGGGAAATCTGGCAATACAATATGCTGTGCTTGACTATTTTGACACTCGGAGTGCGATGTTTTTTTTACAGTTACTGATGAGCTTATGGCACTGCTCCTTTTGGAGGAGCGAGGAGGAGGCTGGGGCTGGGAATATTGATTAGCAGGCTCCTGATAATCTCAACAACCCTCTCGCCTCGCCTTTTCTTTAGCAGGGAACACAGAATTCCTTCAATTATTCATACAACCCCCCTCGTCGATAGGGCCAACGCGCCGTGGCTGCGTGACACAGGGCAAAATCAGGCCGGGGGAATAAGATTCCTGCAATCTTAAACCCCAGCCTTCCCAAGCCATCTTTATTTTACTATTTCCCCTCTTTTTTCCCCTGTTCTTTTGGGTTTGTTTTGTTCCAGAAGAGCTTAATTCTGTTGCTGTGGTGGTGGGGGGAAGCACACGGCCTCATAAACATTTAATTGAAGTCAGCCAGGAATTCAAGAGGAATGTACCTGAGGTACAGGAGATTTGCTGCTGGAGAATTAACTCAGCAGGGTGGTGATTTCCCTCCCTGGCAACTAGGTTTTTGGGAGCCATAGATGTAAGAGACTAACAAGAATGGAAGCTGATTAGCCACAAAGACAAATCTCAGCCCCTAAATTTGGGGTTATGGCTCTTCCTGCCTCTCGTAGCTCCTTTGGATGGGGTGAGGGATGCAGCATCCACCTGCATGCAGCATCCTCCTGGATGCATTGTGGCAATGCAGGGGGAAACGTTGGGTTTGGAGGCGTTTATAAGAAGCAAGCGTTGAGCGCTCGGCGCCGCGGTGCTGGCACCCAGCTCGCAGCCCAGATGGGGGGAGATGTGTTGTTTCTGAAGAAATAGAGGGAAAAAAAAGATGAGAAACATAAAAAGAGCAACTCTAAAATAGCTCCTCGGAGGCTGTGTGGGGAGGGGTGGTTTCTGCCTGCCTGGGTGGGAGGAAAGCTGGCAGCCTGAGAGGGGATGCTCTAAGGAGAGGTAGGCAGGACCTGCCCTCTCTCCCCATCATCTCACCCATGGTCCCAGCCTCTTCCCACCCTGTTGGTGCTTGGGGGGGTTGAAATGGGAAGGGGAGAGTGCTGGGAGGGACAGACTGGACTTGGATTGGTGTGGCCAAGGCACAGGGTCACTGTCTTCAATCCCTGATGGGTTTCTGCAGCCCATAAAATCTGTCTGCTTTGTGTCCCTGGATGGTAACAGGTGGTCCTTGTGCCACGCATGGGCATGGTTATTGGCATGGTTATTGGCATGGTCCTGCTGCTGCTGAGCTCCTTGATCCCCCCTGAAGGGATGGTGGTGCTGCCTTGAGGGGTTCCAGGCAGGGGATGGAGTCATCACTGCCAGGAGGTGGCTGGGAAGTGCCATGATGTGGCCAGGAGATGCTGTGGGGTGGCTGGGAGATGCCATGATGTGATCAGGAGGTGCCATGGTGTGGCCAGGAGATGCTACAACGTGACCTGAAATGTGCTGTGGTGTGATCAGGCAATGCCATGATATGACCAGGAGGTACCACAGCGTGGTCAGGATGCACCAGATGAGGTTGCAATGGGTGATCTGAGGAGCAGCCAAGCATTGGGGTGAGACAACATGGTCCTAACCCACCACCTTGCTGCAGGAGGCACTTCATTCCTCCATCCTCCATCCTGACCAGCCCTGTACCCGTATCACATCCGTGGCAGCTCTGTGGGTACCTTGGCTTTCTTTGGTCCCCGATGCTGGTGAGATGCATTGCACTTCAGGATACCTCTTCTTCTCCCTGTCTTTTTAATGCTCTCTCTTTGGGGGCTGCTTTCTCTGCTCCTCTAATGTGCTTCGATGGAAACCCCTGGAGAGCTGCCGGTACTCGGAGCTTGCCAGCAGCGACACATTAGGATCTGTCATCTGCTGAGCATTACCTGGGTTTAAATCTGTCTCTTTGGAGCCACGGAACTGCATCAGAAAATATTAAAGTAAACAATAAGTGGATTTACACAAATGCGACTGATTTCCATATTTTTCATCACTTCATTTTATTACTGGGTTTACTGATACGCTCATTTATTTATAGGGCAATCCAGTATTGATTCATTCCGATGCACCATGCATAAACACATAAAAGAGAGTGATAACAATAGGAATACATTTCCACTCTTTTAAATACTGCATTTTTTCCAATAGTCTTCATTAGATCCGCTGCGAGGATTGAGCTATGTCCTTTGGGAAGCCCCAGCCCCTCCGCCCAAGTGGCTCTGGATTTATGGGGGTGTAAAGGAGAGCAGGATGCAATTCCCGCCTGACAGCAGCCACTTCCCGGGCTCTGCCACCTTCCCCCCGCCCCGGGGTATCTTTTTCATGGGAGGTTTGGGGGGATTGTATCCCAAAAGGTGGATTCTGCGCCCCTGAGGTTGGGTTTCTGGGGTGCTTCAGTATGGGATGGACACCAGAGCAATGCTGCTTCTCCTGGGATGAGGCTTGCCAGGTCCTGGGGACTTCTTTTCCCCTTCTTTCCCCCTCTTTTCCCCTCTCTTTTTCCCTTCTCTTTTTCCCCTCTTTTTTTCTGCTATTATTATTATTATTATTATTATTTTCCTTCTCTTTTTCCCTCCTCTTTTTCTCATAGGAGATATTTTTCCTCTCCTTTCCATCTTCTCCCGCTTCTCTTCCTCCCTCTTTTCTCCCCACTTTTCCCTCCTCTTTTCCCTCCTGTTTCCCCGCCTTTCCCCCTTCTTGTTCCTGTTCTTTGCCTCTTCTTTACCCCTCTTTCCTCTCCTCTCCCTCCTTTCCCCTCCTTTCCATCTCTTTTCCCTTTTTCCCCCTTTTTTCCCCCTTTTTCCCCTCTTTCCCCTCTTCCTTCCCCCTTTCTCACATTTTTAACACACTCCAGTACATTTTTCCCCCCAAACCTCACTTCCCACCGCTCCCCATGAATATTAACAGGGAGAGTGGAGCTCTACATCACCTGCGTCACGGGAAGGAGCCCATGGAAGCGTGGTGACGGATGGCGAGCGCTCCCCCTCCGCTCCTGCTTGTAAATGGGAAGGGGAAAAACATCATCTTGAAATATTAACCCAGGTGGGGGCATATGGGCTGTTCAGGCCGTTTCTCTCTGCCATTCCCAAGTACATCTCATATACATTTAGGCTCCTGCATCCTTCCCATAGATATTTTTCTCCTCAAGGAAGGAGAAGCAGGGCCAGGAGGATAAATTGTGACTGCAGAGAATAAACCCAGCCTCTATTCCCCACTCTGATTAACTAAAGGGCAGTTTCTTTCTCTCCCCAAAAGCCGCCCGTGACGGCAGTTTAATGGCACCAGCTTGAGAGGGACAAAGTTTGAATATCCTTGCGACGGAGAAAAGAGCAAAGCGAAAGCCCTGCTAATTACAAAAGTTGCTTTATGAAAGATAATTCAAAGCAATAATTTAGCAAACATAATCAAGTAGCGCAGATGGGGATTTTGATGAATAGTTTGCAACATGCAATTAGCAGCTCTTGCAGTTACATATCATTAACCCTCAGAGCACAAAAATTATTTTCTCATTATTAGATGAAAAGGTAAAATTAAGCTGACTAGACAGTAAAGGAACAAACTACAATTAATTACCTTCATTTATTACAGTCATTATTTTAAACTTCTTTTTTCTTTTACTCTGATAGATAGATGAAAACATCTAAATTAAAAGTTTTGTTCTGCTAAATGGGAGGTGAAACTTTGCGATGCTCCGGGTGCGCCCGCATCCCGGCTCCATCCTGAACCTGGGGACCAGTCGGAGCCCCATCCTCACCCTGCTTCATCTGCGCTAGGATGCTGAGCCCCACTCATCCCTGCCCATCTCCTGGATTGCTGCCACCAGCCACATAGGGAATTTTGCATATTCTTGCAGGAAAAGGATGTTGTGGGCTTGCAGGGATTCTGGGAATGAGCCCATTCGGGTGGCACCTTCTCATGCCGACGGTCAGAAATGAGCCTGTTCCTTCGAGCTGCGTTGAGTTTGATGCTGAAGCCTTTCTTTTCGGTGTGTGCATTGGTAGCAGATGGTTTGGAGTTGCCAACTGTCAGCAAATGCATGGAAAAAAATAAATTAAGGAAAAATAAAGGGGAAAAAAAAAGAAGAAGGAAAAACCTCAACTAAAGCAGTGAAAAAAGGTATTAAATTGTGATGATGGGGATGGTAAAATAAGCTTGAAATACTGTCCTTTCTTGCCGTGTGACTGGAGGCTGCAGCTCACCTGGGGATGGTGTTGGGAGGAGGCAGGAGGATGCTCCTGCCCGGCAGCAGGCTGGCAGGACCAGCGCTGAGCTGGGGGCTCAGCCCAAGGAATCCTGCAGTACATGGGAATGGAAGAGCTCCGGTACCTCCTCCCAGAGCTGGCCGGGCCGGAATGCTGTGGGAAAAGGTGGGGAAAGCTAACCTAATGAGCTGAGCATCATCTGCCTCAAGAACTTTGCCAAAGAGTCATTGGATTTGTCAGGGAGTATTACAACAAAATTAAGACCCAGCAGTGATTTTCTTGCATTCGGGATCCTTTGCTTTATAAAGTAAATTATTAATGCATTTTTTTCCTCCGTTAAGCAGTTATTTGCAGCAGTCTCGGTATATTTCTCATTAGAAATAACATCATCTGAAGAACTTCTATTGATTCTTTTTCCCCCTCTTTTTTTTCCAATCTGCGAATCAGGAACGTGAACAACATATTTCTATGATGTTCCCTTTAACTAGAAATCTCAGGCTTTATTTTTATATCATTGATCTGTTTTGACACGAATTGCTTTTTGGCCTTGTGAGAACGTTGTGAGCTGCTTCTGCCTTTGGAGAGATGGGCATGGGGGTACAGCAGGAGGCAGGGTGGGTGTGAGAGGGGTGTGTGATAGGTCTCTTGTGTGCAAAGGGTCTGTGTGTATGCAGTGGGTCTGTGTGTGTGCAATGGGTCTATGGGTATGCAATGGGTCTGTGCAGGTGTGCAAAGGTTCTATGGGTATGCAATAGGTCTGTGTAGGTGTGCAATGGGTCTTATGGGTGTGCAACATGTCTATGTATATGTCTGTATGTGTGATGGGTCTATGGTTGTGCAACAAGGGGGTGTGTGTGATGGGTTTGTGCATATATGATGGGTCTTATGGGAGTGCAATGAGTTCTTGGGTGCACAATGAGTTTGTGGGTGTGCAATGGGTTTGGGTGGGTGTGCAAGAGGTCTCTGGGTGTGCGATGCAGGTATGTGTGAGTATGTGATGGGTCAATGTGGGTGCGTGATGGGCTTGTGTAATGGGTTTGTGGGTACATGATGGGTCCGTGTGTGTGTGTGACCAGTCCGTGTCCATGTACAGTGAGCATGTACATGTGTGCAATGGGTATGTGTGTGTGCACCATGGGTTTGTGTGGGGGCACAATGTGTGTGTGATGGGTTTGCGTGGTAGGTTTGCACGTGTGTGATGGCTTTGTGGGTATCTGCAAGGGGTTTGTGGGTGTGCGATGGATCTGTGCATGGCTGACACAGGCTTGTCCACATGCAATGGGTCTCTGTACGCGTGATGTGCACATGTGATGGGTTTAAGGGGTCAGTTGGATGCGGGATACCAGGAGGGCAGCAAAGGATGAGGTGGGAAGCAGAGAATCCAGATCTTTCCCCTGGGACAGCTCTTTCCCCCCCGGCTCTCCCCCCTCTGCATCCCTCCCGCTCTCCCCAACTTCTTTACACATCAGCAAAAAAAAAAAAAAGGGAAAAAGGAGGAAAAATAGCAAAAAAGCCTTGAATGAATTTTTTCATCAGTTTCCTTCAGCATTGGGGTCTCTGCTGCCGCTTTCTCCCCCGACAGCTGTTCCTCTCCACTGAAAAAAGAGCTCATTTGTGGTTTACTGCCACCAGTATTTAGATGGAAATAACCCACTACTTATCCTGCACTTGATCTCATGGATGTAAGAATAAACCCACCGCCGGTGCGATGCAAATCCCGCGCCTTCGGAGCGGGGCTGCTCAGACGGTGGGTGCTCAGCGCCGTGCCGGGAGGAGAACCGGCTGCGCCGGGGGAGTTTTACCACTTTGTCACTCAATTATAGGAATATTGCTGCTTCCAAATGTTTAAGAAGTTGGCTTCGGAAGGTATAATCATGGCACAGAGGCCAGCCTGACAATAGTAATTAATTAGGCTATTACGCATTCCACAGTGATAATTGCTTTGCTGGAAAGTCACCAGCCATGAAAAGGACCCAGTGCGTAAATGTAATTTATCACACGGCGGCGATCCCGCGCCGCTGCCGTGCCTCACCTTGAGCCCGGGAATGCTGCGCAGGGAGCTGGAAGGGGGGAGAAAATAGGAATTAATAGCACATGGGTACATAATGCAGAGGCAGAGCTCGCTGAGGGGTTTGCAGGCGGAAGGAGAGCGGTTGTGGTGGGTTTGCCATTGATGATGGGCATCGTGGTGATGATGGGAGCGGGGATGGTACCATCCTGACCCGACCGTGCTTGTGGCGATGGGAGCGGGGATGATGCCATCCTGACCCCACCGTGCTTGTGCCGATGGGAGCCGG
>JANHGB010064204.1:0-21219 GCA_026283785.1 Coracopsis vasa | reverse complement strand
GCTGGGTTCATTTGTGTGGCCTTTACCGGCGCCGAGGCCGCTCGGCGGGGGTCGTGTGGGGCGGAGAGCCCAGGGGGGTGTCCTGAGCGCGGCCCGACGGCTGAGGGCCCTCTGAGAGAGCCATAGAACCACGGCATGGGTTGTGTTGAAGGGACCTTAAAGCTCACACAGCCCCAACCCCTGCCATGGGGACACCTTCCACTGGAGCAGGTTGCTCCAAGCCCCTGTGTCCAGCCTGGCCTTGAACACTGCCCGGGATGGGGCAGGCGCAGAACGATGACAATGAATAACAGCGCTTCCCCTGGGGAGTTCATGAGGAGGAAGGCTGGGGTTTGAGGGGGGCTTTACAGAGACCCCCCCTGGGTTGGGTTTGTAGAGCCAGTGGGGTTGTAGATTCACACAAACACCGCGGTTTTGGTGTTTTGGGCCCGTTCTGTTGTCCCCTCGCCATCAATGCCCTGGGTTTGGTTCCTGGAGGGTCGCTCGCCCTTTGGGTACCCGACGGGTGTTGTAGGTGGTACCTGTTGAGAGCAGAGGTTCTGTCCTCATCCAGGAGTTCCTGTGTTGGGCAGTGTTCAGTTGTGATGTCGGCGCTGGGATGCTGTGCTGTCAACCTGTCCCCGCACTTCAAAGCAGCGTTTAGCCTCAGTTTAACTCTGTGTTTGCTCCTATGTGTCACGCTGTGGAGAGGGAAGCTCTTACAGTCATTGTTCAGCACCGGGGAAGCCTGTCTGAGCTCTCACCTTCTCCATGTGTCTCTATATATTTATATATATATCTTTGCTTGCCTTTTTCCTAATGACCTCCTGTGTAAACTATATGCTGTTGCCTGGAGCGTTTCATTTTATCTCTCTGCAGCTCCTTTCCTCCCTGCTCAGAACAGGACCAGCAGCACTCCTTTCACACGGGTGCAGGGCCGCTCGCTCCGGAGCTCCTCGGCGCTGGCTGTGTAGCACTGAGAAATGGAAGTAATTTGTTTGAGGGCTGTGATAAATCACCCGGCGTGGAGCTGCAGCAGCTCTGCTCCCCGAGCTGCAGCTCCGTTGCCTTCCCTATCGCTGCCTGTTTGTTTTCTTTGTTAAAGTAAAGCCCGCTGCAGTTTGGGTGCTGCTGCTTGTTGGTTGTTAGCCTGTTGTAAAGGATGGATGTCTTGGGGAGAAACCTGATGGTGGATATTGGACACGCTGCGTCGGCTTTGTAGGGTGAGAGGAGAACTGCAAGGGCATTCCCTGTCAACAGCGATTCCTTGTTAGGTGCTTCCACTTGTGGCTTCTTTGCACTTAGTGAGTGTTTGCTCTCTATGGCAAAAGGACAAAGTCCTCTCCTGCTGTTACACACATGCCATTTCGGTGGTGCACTCAGACAGCACGGGCAGAATTTCCATCTTTGGAATTGCTACTGCATGGCTGATGCTGGTTCCTGTGCGGCTGCTGCCTTCCAGAGCAGGGACAGCCGCATGTCTGCCGGGCATCCCGCGCTCTCCTGCGATAAGGAGTGCAAGAGGGTATGGTCAAAAGGCCCTTGGCACACTGCTGCCATGAGATAAGGCCATTGCTGGAAAGCAAACAGCCTAAATCTTCTCATTTGAAAGAAATTTGCCTTCCCTCCTGTCCCTCCTTTTTTCCTTTATGGAGAGAACTTCCTGAGTTGCAAATGGGTTTCATATTTTGCTCCCAGCTCTCCATATCATGGAGAGGGAGAGTTTCAGGCTGCAGAATTCACTGTGTAGTGCAGTGATGCTCCTGGAGACAGGAGCTGAGATAGGTGAGTGGAAAACAGGCAGGTCCATGGGTGCCCCCAGTGAGGAAAGCCCTCAGTGCTTTAGACAACAAGGTGTGCGAGCTCTGCTGTGATGCTGGTGAGGAGCGTTGTACAAAGCAGGGTGGCAGAGATCTAGGAAAACCATCTCAGGTGCTGGAGAGGATGTTACCGTGCCGGCCTCTAAGCAGGAATTAATTGGGGCTGTCCAGACAAGCTGCTGGGGAGAGCTGCACGTCCCCAGTAATCCCTTGAAGACGGGCAGGAAGGCAGACAGGGTGTGTAAACACATTTCAGAACCTCTCCAATACGGTTACACACTGGTGTGTTGGTTGAAAGCAGCCCCAACTGTCAAACCCAGGATGAATGGTCGAGGGAGACCTGCAGGTCTGCCTTATCTAGAAGTACGTATGTCTGGGTTCGCAGCAAGGGAAAGTTCAGCTGAACTCCCTGACCTTACTCCTTCCAAAGCAAGCAGTGGGAGAGCAGCAATGTACAGGAGGATGGAGGAAAACCATCGGGGGAAGATAATGATAAGGGCTGTGAGTCTGCTTTGCTTTTGTGCTCCTGTGATCTTGCATAGCTTCACTCTTCAATTAGAGTTCTTCTTTTCTTCCTTCTGAAACCACTTGGAGTTCAGTGTTGTGCGGTTTCTACGTTCCATCCCCTGCCACATGGCAATTTTAAACCAGATTTAGTTGTTAGAGCTGGTAGACGTGGTGTAGATGTTTACGCTGTAAAAATAACTTCTGAGCTGGAGGTTTCATTTAGACCAGAATTAAACATTGGTGATTCTTTAAAGGCCTTACCTCCAAGTGTTGTGTAGCGTTCACTGCTTTGGAAGGAGGAGTCCTGCATCACAGGATGATGGCTCAGGTGCCTTTTCCAGTTTCTCATTTACGTGGAAGAGAAATGCTGAACTTGCACAGAAATCACTGCCCTTAAGAAAAGCTTTTGCTGCACTTCTGGGGGTCTTGGTTAACTCTGTTCAGGTGAGGTGACACGGAGCTGCTGCAGAACTGAACTGCCCAAGGAGCTGGGAACCATAATGATGCTGCAAGCCTGTTGGAAGGGAAGTGCAGAGGATTTAGGTAAGGGCTGAAACCAGCTGTGGCGGTGAGAAGGTTTCATCCTGGAGCTGAATTGGAGCTGGTGTTCTGATGCCAAGTGCTGGGCAGCTGCTTGCATCTGCTAGAAAACACGGTTCCTTTAGTCTGCAGTGATGGCACGGTGATGTTTTCTTGTTTCTGCTGTTTCATCACTTCATGTTGTTTGTGCTCGACATCCCTCGCTGCTCCGAGGCACCAGTCTGGAGGGTGGAGGTGCAGGGAGAGGAGAGGCGTGTGCGGTGCGCTGCAGGCTGGATACCTACTCTGCATGGAACTACTCCTGTCGTTTTCATTGCAACACTGCCCAGGCAATGCAGGCGGGTGCCACAGGCACAGGCTGGGACAAACGCTGTGCTGAGCACCTCGTACTTTGGCTGGGGAGCTGTTCCAAGGCGTGGAGCGAAGGGTATGGTGGTGTGGGAGAAGGTTCCCAGAGGGATTTGCTTGGTGGGGGGAACTCTGCTGTGCTAGAAGCTGCTGGCAGGGCTGGAATGGGCCATCCCAAGCGGGAACGTGTCACAGTGGTGAAACAGATCCTGATGGAATTTTGGGTGAAAGTGGTGGTAGCTGTGCCATGGATCAGCTTTGTTGCCAAAGGTGAAAACGTGGTGGTGGAGCGGGGTGGAGGGAAGCGCAGGGTGGTACCTGCAAGGCTCGCAGCGCTTGGGGCTGGCCCCAGTGTCACTTGGGGTGGCCTTGGTGGCTCTGCTGTGCTTCTCAGCACCACTAGGTGCCTCTCGGCCTTTGCTCAGCGGCTCTGCCACGGGTGCTGCTGCGGGAGCACCCGCGGAGCCACTGCTCCGCCTGGGAAAGGATGGGTCTGCTTTTCACACACACTGCGTTTGGCCAGCATCACCCTAACTGTCCTCTTCCCGGAGCCGGGGGTGGCGGCTGGCACTGTAAGGTGGCAGAAACGGGAAGGTGCTGAGGGCAGCGCTGCCAGCAGCAGTATCCAGTGGGTAAAGAGCTTGTGCTGTGGATACACAGGGAAATTTAACATGGTGTAAAATCCACCTTGCAGGAGTCTTTTGTGGCTGGGAGCACCGGGCCGCTGAACTCCTCACTGCTGTGATGCTCCCTGGGGCTGCCACAGTCATTTGTATGCTCAGAGTGATCTTTCTATCTGCTCAGTTTGTTCCTGCCGCAGTGGCTGTAGGTTTGGGGCTGACAAGGACATAATCACAGTAAAGTTTGAGGGGTGGATAGCATCTTCCTCTTCTCAGTCGTTGTAAAGGCTGAGGCTGTGGCAAGGCAGGGGTTTGTTAGTGATGGGTGATGTGTGTTGACTGCTCCACTCTGCTGCTGGAGGAGGTTTGGGGCAGGACTGAGAGTGTGCCAGGAAAAACCCTGTGCAGGACAAGATCCTCTGGGTGTGAATAGAGAGAAATGGCAGCTCCTGGTAAAGGATGTGCTCAGCCTGACGCTTCGTGCCCCTGCAAAACCCTAATGCTGGTAGCAGTGTGCACATCAAGGCTCACAAAGCCCTCACTTCAGAGTTGCTGACTGAAAAGGACCAAACTGCTCTTCCCCTTGTCCTGGCACCGGCACCACGATGGCTCCAGCTCTGCAATAGGAATATTGTTAAGAATCCTAGAATCATAGGATAGTTAGGTTGGAAAGGACCTTAATCCCCTGCCATGCTTTTTCCCTTTCCCCCCCTACTTTGCCCCAGGTACAGCATGTACTGACCAGTCCCTCACGTGAAACTCCATGAGGTAGCACAGAGCTGAATGTGTGCAGATATTTGACCTTCCACGTTTTTGTTGCTCCAGTGCTCCGTTTGACAAGGCCAGCTTCTGACACACATCCAGCTTCATTAGTGCTTTTAGCAGAAACCAAATTCCTACCTCCTTTGGCTTGCAAACAACCTCCCATTGAAGCCTGGGAGCAGAAGGTGTTTGTGTGTGTGTCTGCTGAGCCCTGTGTGAGTCCAGCTCAGAGAAAGGAAAACAGGGATTTGGAAACGTGTCTGGGACTTCTGTGGGGACCACAAGGTAATGTTTAAAGAGCAACTCAATTGAAAAGCCTCTTGCTTCAACTCGCCCTCTTACCTTTGGCTTACAGGGTTGCCTTGGTGCCAGCTTGGGAGAAGTAGGAGGCAGATAAGCAAATAGTGGGATTAGTGGGACCTGATTCAGAAAGCACTTAAAAGCGAAGCATTAAGGCTTCTGTGAAACGTGGCTTTCATTGCTGGTTCACTAAGGCAAGGCTGAATGAGGCAGCGGAGGGTGTGGGAGCCCTGTGGTGTCCAGTCCCATCCCAGTCCATCTTCTGAGACCTCAGTTCCTTTGTGAGCGGGACAGACCTGTGATAGAGATACAAAGGATTGGTTTGTTGGGCACTCTCTGTAAGTTTTGAGACCCAAAGTGTTAAAGACAAAAGTGGAGACTTTTCAAACTTCACTCTTCCGCTTCAGGCATTTTACAGACCACTTTTTCCCCCACAAAGTGTTGCTCCTTCTAAACCTCAGACCCATTTATAATCTATTTGAGCACTCCAAGTCGCTTTAGTCACTTTTAGATAGAGATATTAGTCTCAGGCTTTTTCCTTGTATTTATTGCCTTGGATGAAAGAGAGGGTGTCAAGAGAGGAAAATGAGAGGAGGCAGAGGAGAGAAAAAGGAGAAATGAAGGGAAGGAGGTGGAAAAGGGAACAAAGAACTCGATTACATGGTTTTGCTCACATGTCTTTCCTCAGGATGATGATGTTTCTCTGGAAAACATCCCCTTCACTCCATGTGTTAATATTTAATTAGCTGCTCAGCATTAAGGGCTTATTGTTGGTGCTAATTTGGATGGGGAAGCGGTGGTAAATGCTTCTGAGGGGGTGCTGGTGCCAGTCGTGCTGCTGGGCTGTAAGTAGGTTACGAGGGCAGGTATTTTAAGTCTCATTGCCTGGCAGCATCTGCTCTTCCTTGCACCCAGCCTTCAAGGAAACCTCCTAAGAAGGTGCAAAGGCCACGGGACCGTGTCCGGAGCTCCTGGGAAGGGGCTGGGAAGCAGCAGATCTGCAGCAAAGAGCTTGGCCTTTCCCAACTCCTGGAATGTTCGTTAGTGTGAGGTGCTGAGAACTCATTTTCATCATTTGGGCATGTGATATAAAGCCTCAGGATCTGAAATATTACAGTAACCATGGCTACCAGTGACTTATCTGAGGGAGTTTGACTTTTGTTTTGATTTTAAGTGTCTTGATTGTAGTTTAAAAATCAGAATCTGAATGTGTTTTTTACTTAGGCATGAAACTAAAGGCATTAAATGATTTGCATTATTAAAATATCTATAATGCTGCCTTTCAAAGGTTCTTAGAGAAGGCCCTTAATATTCATACCCTGTGTTCTAAATAAAGTTACTCTTCAGCTTTAGGTTAGTTCTGCAGCTCTCACCATAGGAAATCTCCTGCAGGCTCCAGCGCTCCGGAGGTGCCTTGCTGGCTGTTTTGCAGTCCCAAATCCTTTGTTTCTCCCCAGAAATGCTGTGGCACTTTGTGCTCCGTGCATGTGAACACACACACGCTGCTGCTTTTCCTCCCTCCTCTTCTGCACCCCAGCCATGCCCCATGTGGTCCTACCTTTAGAGCCTGTGTTTACTGCAGAGGCTGCTGCTGGAAGTTTGCCCTCTTGGAATCCCTGCCAGCCCCTGAGTCTGTCCTGTGTGAGAAATCACCGAGCACCACCTGCCCGGAGAGTGGGAACACATGGCTGGATGTTGGCAGGGATGCTGAGCTGGGATGGAGAGCCAGCCTCGCTAGCACTGACCCGTCCCTCCCTCCGAGGAGGACCACGTTACACCAGGAGGAAGAGCACAGGCAGTTGTCTAGCAAAGGATGCAATCACTGAAAGGTTCTCATCTGGCCTGCTGTAATTCTCTCCATTTGTAGTTGTGCAGTAGTTGCAAACATGCTGAAATACGAACTCCTGCTTGGTAAGCCTTTAATTCCAGCTTTGATGTTTTTAATCATCAGGACAGATTTGGTAAAAATGATTCATTAGCCTGAAACGCATCTGGGGTGACACGTGATGCTGTGGGGATCCAGGAGGCAGAGGCAGGGGATGGCTGTTCTTTGGGATGTTCTGTGTGCCTCATCTGAACTGATTCTTGTAGTATCAACACCTCTCAGCCCATCAGCTCTAGAGGCCTCTTGGGCACTCAGCCCTGCCTTCAGGTGCCTCCTCTCTGCATCTGTTTCTGGTCAGAACTCGAGCAGCCCTGGCTCAGAACATGCCAGCTAAGGATGTGGTCAGCGTGCTCGAGGCAGGGATGAGCACATGGCCGAGCTGCTGCAATAGGTGAGCAGCAGAAGGAGAATTTCTGGCCTTGTTTGCCTCCCCTGCCTGCTCTCTGCCACTCCTTTAACCCTTGCTTTAACATCTGCACAAGCCTGCAGTGTGTGTATGCGTTTAGGTTGGTTTTCCCCAAGCTGAGGTCACATACACCGTGCTGAATGAACTCTTACCCTGCAGCGACTGGAGAGGATTGAAAGCAATCTGGCTTCAGAGCAGCAGCTTGGAGACAAATCCCCAATCCCATTACTTGATTCCTGGTAGTCCCTTTTTGAAAATCAGGTAACAGTGATGCTACCGGTCTTTGAGGCTGCTGCCCAAAACGCATCACCCTTTGGAATCCATGTGTCTGTTGAATTCCAGCTGCCCTCACCGTTCATGGGATGGATGCAGTGAATATAAAGACACCTTTCACTGCTGCAGTGATTTCCATATGGAAAGTGGTATTTCTGTGCCTGTGAAGTCACCTTTATACCAATATGTTCATGTTAGAGGCCCTGATCATGTAAACATTTTCAGATCCCCTTCCCCTGTGAATCCTATGGGATGTACAGTGGAAATGCAGCTTGATGTGAATGATTTTTATGCTTTACACTTTTTGAAGGGTAGATTTGCCTGGATGCAGGCAGACACACTGGACCCTGCTCCAAGCTGGCGGGCTCAGTCCCTGCCAAAGGATGCTCCAGCCACAGAAACCTCCACACAGCTCCGCCGCAGGGGAGGGACTCCTCTCAGTGCTGTCCTTTTGAGGACAAAGACCAACTCCCAAGGAAAATTCCAGAAGCTCTCCATCAGAAAGGGAAGGAGCAGAATAAACACTTTGCCACTATTGTGCGATGAAAGGCTTTTATCTTGAAGGCAGGTTCTGAGCTGCTGAGGAGTCCATGCGACTCTTCCCAAAGTTTGTCTGCTGGAACAGATTGTTAAGCAACAAGTACACGGCATATCCAGATCCCGAGTGAGATAGGGACAGCCACACAAAGGCGCTTTCACATGGTCAAGGCTTCCCTTTGTGCTTTATTTCTGTTAAGTCTCTGACATCCAACTGCTGCTGCTCTTCTTCCTCCCTTCCCAAAGGAGCGGGAAGCGAAGCCGTGCAGCAGAGCGCATGTGCCCCGTGGCACAGAGCCCGGCTGGAGCCAAGCCTGCTTTTATCACAAGCCCCTTTATACCAGCCCCACTCCACACAGCGCTTGGGGCTGGTTTCTCGCCTCTCCTTCTCCCACTTTGTTTCTTGTAAAGTTTCCTCCTTGATTTCTCCAGCTTTGTGTGGATTTTATTTGCTTTATGGGTTTCTTCTAAAAACTCTTTTTGTTTTCCAGACTGGACATTATTAATGCTTTGCTTCTTGGGCTTTTCCCCCCTGGAGGATTCTATAATCCTTGGATCCTTTTATTTTATACCTGTAAACAGACAAAGGAACTAGTGCAGGGGGTTTTTCAGGGGTAGCTGTTCACAATTACCTATTGAAATGAATCACACATGAAGACTTGTTTATTCCAGCCCGGAAATGTCCACCCGGCCACATTTGGTTCTCCATCTATTTTAAACTCACACCATGGTTCTTAACAATGCTTGTAAAACTGAATGGGAAAAAGCTAAAAAGAGGACTACGTGTTCAGGTCAAGTTGTCTGAAGAGGAACCTGCACTGGGAGGGTTGTGGGTCTGGTGGAAGCAATCCTGTATGGGTAAACCCTTGCGTTGGGAAGAGGGATATTTCAAATGGGTATGAAGAAAGTGCTGAAGAAAATTCCCATGCGAAGAATCCTGTGGGAGATGGAGTCTAATGCAGTTATGGTGAGCTCAGGAGTCATCATCTCCAGGTGAGCTCCGGAGCTGCCTGTGTCCAGCATGCAGCAGGACGGGTTTGCTCAGTGAATGATGCTGTGCTCAGAGGTGAGATCTTTTCCATGCTCAGGCTCCGTGTTTCCTCCTCTCACTCCAGCGAATCAAAGCCATTGTTCCAGTGAGGAGAGTAAAATGAGTTTGACGTGATGAATATTCATGCGCTCGCTTCTTCCAATCCCTTTCCTCTTTTGCCGTGGAAGAGCCGGAGTGGATACTCACTTCTTGGCTCGCGAAGTCATGGATAAAGGTCTTGTCAGCAACTGACTTTTTGCTAATCCTTTTCATTATAGGAAGGATGTTACAGCTGGGCTTCAGTTTCTGAACTAAGACTTGTTGGTAGGCTTTGACTTGAAGGCAGGAGTTTCAGATCTGTGCTACAAGAAGCACAGTGCCTGGTACCAGGCATCCCAGTCTGAATTTTGAGGCACGTTCTCAAGCCTGAGTTTTGAACCAGGCTGCAGAGATTCACTATCTGCATTCTGCAGCATCCCAGAGAGCTCTGGAGCTGCTCACACAAAGCGCCTGCCCTCTGGGTGCTCTGATGAACATCACAGATTTCCCCTAACCCGCCTCTTAAAGCTTGCAGGAAATGACAATCCGATAAGTTGGGCAAGCAGCAAGGCCTGTCCATTGTTCCTTATTGTTTGAGGATTGTTTACATCCCCTTTTTTGTTATCCCATCTCCCTGACTCTTCTCTGACCTCCCCTACTTGTGTTGTCCATTGTGTGTGCCTTTTGTTGTTGTTTAGGTGGTGAACTCTTAGGGACAGTTGGTAGCACATGATGGGATCATACAGCCCTGAGCATGCCGGGACCGAGGCTCTGTGCCATTCTATTTAGCTTTGTTGGTATATTCTACCTATAATAATAATAATAGTAATAATAATAATAATACCCTTTAAGTGCAGCACTGAGCTCACTCTCTCACTGTGGACTTGAGATCAGGTAATGCAGCTTTCCAGATTGGGAATGATCTGTTTGGGATTATTTATGTCATGCTTCCATAACATATTTCCTAAAATGCAGCAAGCAAATAGCAGGATGCATCCAAAACCATCAACCCCATTCTGAATACTGGGGCTTGTGTGTGTTTTCTTCCTCGGATCTTGATCCTGAAAAGTAGTTCAGAGTTGGACTAAATTTGCCAATGGATTTAGGATTTCATGCTTCTGTGGGTGTGAATGGGCCCCGCTTGGTGGGATGCCTGTTTTGGGCAGGGCAGGCTGATCCATTATTCCCTTGCTTGGGAAATCTGCAGCATAACTGTTGTTATTTTCAGAGGAGCACGGAGCATCCACCAGATCTCTTCCACTTGTGCAGAGATGCTGCTGACGTTCACCTCCGAAGGCAGCCTTCTCACTGACAAGTGCATCTGAGGCCAAGTGGATCCGAGAACGATGCTCTGCCCTGGGGAACATGTGCAAGAGGCTTTGGAAAAACCAAGGAAATATTTACTCTGGGAGGGGACTGTTTACAGTGCAGTTCAAACAGTTGACGTTATTTAGAGCAGCCAGGGCTATGGAATACTTTGCTTTCGCTCTTCCTCATGAGGGTCCAGCATAAAGCCAGAACCCAGTAGGGCCAACAGGGCTGTCCTTGGCCAGCACAGAGTATCCAACAGCTGCAGGCAGGAGAGGTGCTGAGAAGAATAAGCAACTGTGACTCAGTCTGGTGGTTGAAGTGAGGGCCAGGGTGGGCTCTGGGGTAGTTGTAGTGTGGGGACACCCATGTCCGTTGGAGGTTTTGGCCTCGCTGGCTGGTGTCTGGATGGTCTCTGAAGGCCACGTGTGCTGCAGCGTGATGGGTTGTCACTGATGGGAACGGGTAATGTGAAAATCTGGACGTCTCTTTCGTGCTGGGAGAAGGGAATACAACTGAGGTACTGATGTCATGATGTTCTGTGTGGCTGTTGAGCTGGGAGTTTGTGTTCGAACTGCTTCACGTTACAGAGCTCCCCCAGCATGCTTTGTAGGTATACCACATCTTGTTTTAATTTAAAACCAGCCTGTCTCTCTTGTTCTGTTTTTAGCATGGCTGACAAGAACAGCACCCTGAAATGCACGTTCTCTGCTCCTGGCCACAGCACCACTCTACTGCAGGGACTGGCCTCGCTCCGAGCTCAGGCTCAGCTGCTTGATGTCATCCTCACTATAAATAATGAAGTGTTTCAGGTTCATAAAGTTGTCTTGGCTGCCTGCAGTGACTATTTCAGGTGAGAATCTGACAGGGAAGCAGGCATTTCTACCTTTCCCATTGGTTTTCTGTTTCTCCATCCTCTCCCACCCCAACCCTTCCCACCACACCCCAGAATCACCCCCATGCACAACCCTTTGGAGGTCTGCTTTGCCCCATGGAGGTCGGTGGGATTACGTGCAGGCACGTGGAGCCAGTTCCTCTGCATGCAGAGGAGGTGTGTTCGACTGCAGCTGCTGGGCCAAGATGCAAGTTCAAGCCCAGGTCCTGAACCCTCCTGGTAGGTGCTGCTGAAGGAACAAGCTTTTGCCTTGGAGCTACCTGAGGTGATTTCCAAGAGGGCTCTGAAATGAGTCATCCCATTGAATGATGGTGCCCGCTGTAAATACACTCCTGTTGTCTTTAAATACCACTGACCTGTCCACAGTGATTACTGTTCATAGGCTGAAGTGTGAAACGTGTGCGTTCTCCAGAGCCCCAGGACATAGAGGAGAGTTGTCCCATCTTGTGTGGGTAGAAAACTGAAGCACAGAGATGAGTGTTCTCAGCTATTAATGCACAGAGCAGGAACTTTGGTCTTAAGCAAAAATACGTATTCATCCATCTTGCCTCTGTTAAGCTCTTTTGTAATGGTTTTCTGGCATGGAATGACTTCTGTATTGAATTAGGGACCTTTTCTGGCAGCACCAGTTGCAGTGTCAAGTGAGGGGCATGCTGGAGGCAAAGGGTATCGGGAAGGTTCAGAACATCAGAGCGCTCAACCTGAGGGTTGTTTGAGACTGCAGATCATAGCAGGTAAGGGTGGACAAGGGCTGTTCAACAGGGTTTGCAGTCCCTCACCATGTAGGTTCCTTCCTGGAAGTGTGTGCTGAGCAGGAACCACAAGCAAGGGACTTCAGTGTCCCTTGGTGCATCTCATGTATCCCTTGGTCCCCTTCTTCAGCTGCTCTGATGATGTCTGTCTCCTGCACACACTTATTTTCTAGGCTGTTCCCTTCTCTCTCCCTTTGGTAACATAAACCCTCCAAGCTTATCACTCTCCCTACCAGGCATGCAATTAACCATGGAGCTGATCTCCCACCAAATGCTAATAGCACTATTTGTATTCATAAATGCTGTATGCAGTGCCACTGCTAGTGTGTTTTCCCTGTCAAAATGTAATTGCTGAGTAGGTTTCTTGTTATAACTTCTGTGGTGCTCAGGAAGGTTGTCCTGGGGAACAATGGCAGAATAATCTAGCTTTTGAAAATACTCTGGTTTTATGCAGAGAGGGAGGGGAGGAAAAGAGTGAAATTGAGGCATTTATATAATAATCAGCATTTTAGAACCGTAACACTTCTTAAAGGAACTGCATTCCACTTTATCTTCATCGTGGCAACGGTAATGCCTCTCTTTCTGCATGTTCAGCTCTGTGTAGCTAATGCACGAGCACACATGTGTCTGCACATCCCTTGGGGCGAGGGATCAGGGCAGCGTGCTGTTCTGGGACATGGGATACACAGAGGGATTTGAGCAGAACGCTCTCATCTGCTGTATGGACAAATAATTGTGAACAGGATTCCTGGTCACCCGGTTACGGAGAGCTGATTTCATATGCAGGTATTTCCTCATTTAGGTCATTTAGGATTTCTTGGGTTGATGCTGGACGGCGGCAGGTTTGGACAGGAAACTTGGAACTCCTCTCTTGTGACAGTGTTCCCAAGATATTCCTTTATTCCTGTATCGATGCAGAAGGCAGGGTCCGTTCAGCATTTTTTCTGCCTAACTTACACCTTAGAGTCAGTACAGCTTCCTAAAGCAGCTCTAACGACACTGCCCTCAGAATGGATTTACCTTTCTGATGGAAGAGAGTGGGTTATTGATGGAAACCCCAGTTCCAAATGTGCAGGCAGCTGCCAGCAATTCAGAAGGTCTTTGTGTGAGAGCCTGCAGCCTTGCTGTGGTGCGTGCACGATGGCAGTGGCTGCTGCAGCTCCCTGAAGCCGCTCTTCCAGCAGCCTGCTTTAACTTCAGCTTCCCGCAGAACTGCTCTGCTACTGCTTGTCCAATGCTACCCAGAGCACAACCATTGCCCCCGAGCTACCCATCTGTAACAAAACCTGCTGAGATGGAATGTCACTGCATAAAATCCCAATGTGCAGTTGTGTCCCCATCACGCCCGCAGGCCCCGGTGCTGGGAAACGCAGCGCTGCTCCAGCAGCATGGTTTATGAGATGTCTGCGGCAGGCCCTGGCGTGCTATGTGCTTCCTGTGGAATTTAGAAGCCTCCCAAGGAGGTGATCGAGGGCCTAATCTCTGCGTGGCCTGGTCAACTGATGTGCTTGCAGCTGTGCTCCAACAGAATCTTGTTTTTCTCCTTGTTTTCTGATTGCCTGCTAGCCCCCTGCCGTCGTGCTGCAACATGACAGAGGATTCTGAAGTGCCTGCACCTCCTATTTCCCTATTTACTTAAGGCGTTGGGGATGAACCCTGGAGGGGAGGTTCTCTTGTGATTACCATTAGATGTGTTGCATCTGCAATAGCTGGATTTCATAGCCAGCCTAGGATAGGACAGGCTAAGTGATGGCAGTGCCGCAGGCAAGCTCAGAGGGTCGCTGACCTCCTAAACACAGGTTATTCCTTCTTTGTGCTCACACTTCCTGAACACTGGAACTCTTTAGGGTCTGGTTACCAACCTCTGCTGGTGCAGACCCCGTGGTTTCCTTTGGTTGCTGAGTATTACGGATCCCTCGGTGTCCAGCGTATTGCACTCCCTGCTCTGGTAGCTCTACCCACTTCTTGAAGCTTTGTCCCGTGGTCCACTCTTAATTATGCTGCCCCAGGACTGAAAACCATAACTTTCTGGTAGCTGAATATTTCTCAGTGCAGTGTTTATGCAAGCTTTATGTAAGAAACTGCATACTCTTAATTTCTCCTGCTTTTTAGAGATTTAGCCTTGATTTATTCCCCTCCCTCCCCATCCTGCCTGTGGGAATCAGTGTGGTTTAAAAGAATAAAATACAATTCTGACGTGATGCATCATTTTACCTGTATTTAAAAGGGGGTGAAATCTTTGTGTTCTTGACCCCCAGGGCAATGTTTGCAGGCGGGATGAGAGAAGCCAGCCAGGATGTGATTGAACTGAAAGGTCTATCTGCAAAAGGACTGAAGCACATTATAGACTTTGCGTACAGCGCCGAAGTGACTCTTGATCTTGACTGCATTCAGGATGTGCTGGGAGCTGCTGTCTTCCTCCAGATGGTGCCTGTCGTGGAGCTCTGCGAAGAATTCCTGAAGTCTGCCATGAGCGTAGAAACGTGTCTCAATATCGGGCAGATGGCCACCACCTTCAGCCTCGCATCCTTGAAGGAATCGGTAGATGCATTCACTTTTAGGCATTTCCTCCAGATCTCTGAGGAAGAGGATTTCCTCCACCTGCCCCTGGAGCGCCTTGTTTTCTTCTTGCAGAGCAATAAGCTGAAAAGCTGCAGTGAAATAGATCTCTTCCGTGCCGCCGTCCGGTGGCTGCAGTATGACCCAACCCGCCGTGCCAACGCCAGCCAGGTCCTCTGCCACATCCGCTTCCCGCTGATGAAGTCCTCGGAGCTGGTGGACAGCGTCCAGACCTTGGACATCATGGTGGAAGATGTCTTGTGCCGGCAGTACCTGCTGGAGGCATTCAACTACCAGATCCTGCCCTTCCGGCAGCATGAGATGCAGTCCCCTCGCACCACCATCCGCTCGGATGTCCTGTCCCTCATCACCTTCGGTGGCACTCCCTACACCGATAACGACCGCACTGTGAGCTGCAAGGTCTACTACCTGCCGGATGCCAGCGTGCGGCAGTTCAAGGAGCTGACGGAGATGGAGGTGGGCAGCAGCCACTCCTGCGTGGCCGTGCTCGACAACTTCGTCTACATCGTTGGAGGGCAGCACCTGCAGTACCGGAGCGGGGAGGGAGCTGTGGACATCTGCTACCGCTACGATCCGCACCTGAACCAGTGGCTGCGCATCCAGGCCATGCAGGAGAGCAGGATCCAGTTCCAGCTCAACGTCCTGCACGGCATGGTGTACGCCACCGGTGGGAGGAACCGCTCGGGGAGCCTGGCCTCTGTGGAGAAGTATTGCCCCCAAAATAACGAGTGGACCTACGTGTGCTCCCTGAAACGCAGGACGTGGGGGCACGCGGGAGCCACGGTAGGAGGCAAGTTGTACATCTCAGGTGGGTACGGCATCTCGGTGGAAGACAAGAAAGCCCTGCACTGCTACGACCCCACCGTGGATCAGTGGGAGTTTAAAACCCCGATGAATGAGCCCAGGGTTCTGCATGCCATGGTCAGTGCAAATAGCAGGATTTATGCTTTGGGAGGCCGCATGGACCATGTTGACCGTTGTTTTGATGTTTTGGCTGTGGAATATTACGTGCCTGAAACAGACCAATGGACCACGGTGAGCCCGATGCGCGCGGGGCAGTCGGAAGCAGGCTGTTGTTTACTAGAAAAAAAGATTTATATTGTAGGAGGGTACAATTGGCATCTGAACAATGTCACCAGCATTGTGCAGGTGTATAACACCGAGACTGATGAATGGGAAAGGGACCTACATTTCCCAGAGTCTTTTGCTGGGATAGCGTGTGCTCCCGTTATCCTGCCGCAGGGAATGACCCAGAGATAACTCCGTGCGACGGCGTCAGCCCGTGGAATCGCCTCGTGTTGCATGTGATCCGATGCTGTGTTGTTCCTTTGTTGTTTGCAAATGGTATTGTGCATTTTGTGGGTGAGGGAAGGAGAAAAATAGCTTGTGTTCCCTCCTCCATAAAGTCCCTCCTCCTCTTCTGTAGTGTTCTGGCAAGCGTGTTCCATCAGAAGCACTTGTCAGCTAGTTAGACTTAACAGATGTTACAGCTGGAAAAAGCTTTTCTCTTCCTTTTTGTTTTGGTTGGATGGGGGGTGCATTTTGCCAACTTTTCATACTTGTAACAATATCCCACATTGCAAACCATGGCCGGCTCAGGGGGCACTGGGGACTGGGGGATGTTCTACAGAGTTCAGGTGTGATTTTTGTATTAATAGCTCCAAAAATGGATGTTGCTTCTTTGTTTTTTTTAGCAAACAAACCAACCAAAAGCTGTCAACCACACTGACCTCCAGAAGCAATAACGGGACAGTGGGAGCTCCAGGAGCTCAGGTGCTTGCATCAGGAAAGCAGATTCTTGCTTTTCAAAGGTGACTTTCTGGGTTTCTTTCCCCTTTTCAAAGGGGAATACTTAGCCCTGCACACCTCTGGTCTCCGTTGGTTCTTCACTGCTTGGATCACACTGCGATTCCAGATCCCTTTCTCACCCCCTCCAGACAGCAGCATGATCCTCTAGTCCAGAAGTTCTCCCTTACCTGGGGCATTCAGCGTTTGCCACACTAAAGCCATGTCAATAGCTGGATTATGTACAAGTGAGCAGGATTCTTTTCCTTATGAGTGCCAAGAATTTGGCTGCCCTGGCAATAAGAGCTGCGGCTGCTCGGCTGGGCTGAGCCCCAGGGAGCACCCAGAGGCTCTGGTTTGGGTCCTGCTGCCTTTGCCTTGCCACCAATACGTGTTCATCCAAACTCCTTTTGTACAGGAAAAGGGGTGGGTGCTACTTCTTCAGAAGCTTGAAGGTTTTCTCCCTTGACTTGTCAATAAGCTACTTGGCATCGTAACGTGATGGAAGTCAAAGTGGAATGGGGTTTGTTGTTCTTGTTGCCAGTGGGTATTTTAAATGAAGAGGTTAATTTGAAGATGACTCTGTCGTTTTTGTGACATCTGTGTTTGCTGCACAGAGTTCGGTTCCTTTCTGAACTTTCCTCCAAGCCATTTTTTCTAATTCATTTGACCAATTAATAAATGGAAGGTTTCTCCTCTTATGAGGTTTTCTGTTCCAAGGGCTGTGTTTGTACCCGAACACGTTTGATTTCGATGTATGCAGCCTTCTTTTTAGACAAACTTGCATTCTGCTGTTGAATAAATACTGTGCTGTAACCCTTTAGAGACAATATGTAATGTCTGTTTTGCTTGAGCAGGCCTGTGTAAAGCATGAGCTCCATACCTCAGATTCACACAAAGATAATGAAATCAAAGCACCTTTGGCTATGGTGGCTCTCTCGGTTTAGAGTCTAAATTTAGGATAAAACAATGCATAGTTTCATCTGCTCCTATCTGTCTGCTGGTTTGCAATAATAAACCCATGGAAGATGCTCGTTGTTGTGTGCTGAAGGCTGTGCTCCAGCTCTCAGGCAGTTAATTCACTCCATTCTCTGCTCATTCGGTCTGGCGCAGAAGCGAGAAACGCTGCACAACAGCCTTGGCAGATCAAGCAAGTTTTGAAGGGATGAAATGTAACTCGATGCAAGCCTCAAAGTTACAAAATAATGCATTTTCCTTTGGTTTAATGCTCCCATATGTTTATGAAAAGGGTGTTTTCTGAAGGTAGTAACAAATGGGAGGTTACGCGCTTTCCTGTTTGTCAAATATGATTAATCCTCTTCTGCGTGTGTCATTCCTTCATCATTGCCTTCCTGAAATCCTTGAGTATTCCTCTCTATTTCCTTTAATTTTAATTATCAGAAGGATTCCTGTGGCAGCAGTTGATGCTTTGGGGCTTCTCTCATAGAACGGGCAGCTCTAGTGCTCGTGAGCCACATCAGAACAGGAGAACCCCGCGGTGACTGGAGGGGGCATCTCTTCACAAGGAAACTGCTTCTGAGGTACGTGTGTGTGTGTCGGGGGGGTAAAGGGAGGAAAAGGAAAGGTCCTTGAGAACAACGAAGCAGCGTGTTTGGGCTCAGTGTTAAGGTCAGCCTTGCAAAACAAAACCTAACCTCTGTATCATTCCTGTCGGAATGGTGGCTCTGGAGATGGGAGGATTCCCAAAGCTGTTCTGGAACTGTATTGAATAAACAGACCAACTGTCACCTGCTGTGCAGCACACCAGCCTGGAACGAGCATTCCCAGTCCCTGGCACTGCAGAGCAGGAGCTGGGAAAGGCTTCCAGATTCCTTCACCGTTGTGGCAGAGCATTGCTGCTCACCACCTCTCCCTGCTACTGGAATGTTCTTTTTATAGCAATATAAATAATTATTTTTCATAATGTTAGCTGGAAATATTCTAGCTGTTCTAAATTTAGCAGAGACTGACTAAAATACTCATGGCAGTGTGTAGCATCCCCATTGATAATAAACTTTGTTCTGCCCTCTGAGGTGCGTGGCTCTGGGCTGGTCTGTGCAGAACCTCTCTGTTAGTTGGAGAGCAACCGGGTTTGATTCTTTAGCTCTATGGCAAGAGGGGTTTCACATAAAGACCTCCAGCTCCGTGGCTGGCTTGGAGAGAACCCTTCAGAGGATGCTCCACATGACAAGGGGACTGGGCTTCTCTCTTCAGAGTGAGCAAAGGCAGATAAATGTCTGATTGCACTTGAAGTCAGTCAGTAGTCTCAGGGCAGCAATAAATGTTATTGGGGTGAACCTGATTTGGTACATTCTAAAATACCCTTGAACAGATGGGGAGCAGTAAAAGCCCAGCATCACTAGTTCTAGGTATGTGCAGAGAATGCATGTCCCATTAGGGACTCCTGTCATGGCCAGGATAATAGCTTCTGTCTTCTCTGATGTTTTATGGGCCTGAAATCGTACTTAAAACTATAAAGCAAGCAAGCACTGGAGCTTTTGGCAGGGCGCAGACTAGCCGGAGATTGGGAATGTCTGCATCCTATTAATGGTGTCATTGACCCTTTTCCAGAGGGTCTGTCGGCTCGGCAGTCCGACTGTCATTCCTCCCTATCCTAGAACCGCGCTAATTCCCGCAGACGTGTCCTCGCGCTTGCACCGGGCTCTGGGAAGTTGAACAGCAGCGGAAAATCCCTTTGATTTACAGGGAATGCAGGCGCTGCCTCCAGCTCCTTGTGCCCTGGTGCTGCTGGAAAGTGATGCTGTGCAGGAGAAGTGCTCGGGACCTCTCGCAAGCCACATCAAACCTCGTCAGACGTTTCCACTTCCATGCCTGTGATAAGGTCTTTACTTGCTGAAACTCCGCAAACTTTTGGGCCATTTATCATGCTGGGCTTATTGAAGCCAGACTGCTGTCAGAAGAAATAAACCATGCTCCCCAGTGCAACTCTAATTATGATTTTTAGCCAGTTGTGTAATGTGCAGAACTTTATTTACAATAAATCTTCCAGTTGCTTGCATAAATGAATGAGATTTCATCGCTTGTGACTCCAGCAGCAGGAAAAGTGAATGTGGCTGAATAAATCCAGAGCCTGTCCTGGGTGTGTTGGCACGTCAGGTCAGCCTTGCCTTCCGCAGAGGGCTCAGCTATCTTGAGTTTCACCTGGGAGCATCTGTATATCCCACAGGCATCTCTCCCTTGGAGTTAGTTTTTTACAGAGACAGCTTAGATTCTCCTCTGCATTTTAATGGTGAGTAGGCACAGGAGCATCCCACAGACTCCTGAACTTTTGTTTCTCTTTCCAACCTGAGCTCCAATAACACAACTTTGGCGCTTTTCAGTTGCATATTTCAGCTATAGGTAGAGTTTCAAAGAGAAGTTTTAGTTTTAGGTACAATTTCACCTGCTCCACCATTGAACGTTCCATGAAGTGAACACAGAATGTGCTTTCTGCTTGGGAACAGCTGCTGGTTCAGCTGCACAACCTGGAATCAGCCTCAGATTGTGAGACAAAGGGTAAAGCTGGAGCAGGGAGCGATGGGGGGGCTGCAGGAGGGCAGCACCAGAGCAGTGTTTGCAATGGAAAACAGAAAAGTTGCTCGAGGAAAAGCTTTCCGGAGGTTTTATAAAGGGAATCAAAGGTTCTGGGCTGGGTCCCGGGGGCGCTGCTGTTGCTGTTTCACACCCAGGCCCCTGTCACACAATTAGCTAGAAACTGGTTTATGGCTTCTGATAAAAAGACCTCTTTCCTGGCTGTTTATGCAGGCCCCCGGCCAGTCCTCGCCTGGCTCCGCTGCTCGGGGGCTGCAGCCTTCCTCTGCAGCCACTGGAGCTGCGCTGCGTTAACACTGCAGGACCTCGAGCAGGCTGTACCCTTTTAGCTGAGGAGGATAGTTTGGGTGTGTATCTCCCATTCATAATGCTTTGAAAATGCACTACAAAGTGTGTTACATCTGCTTGCTGACGTTTGTAATCAGATGTGTCTCAAAGTTTGCTTTAACTACATCCTTCTCTGCCCCCCACTGTGGCCTGGGGTTATGTATAAACATGTGATCCTCTTTCAGATGCAGTTTTACTCTTTGGCAGTATCAATACTTGCATTCAGTATTAGTGCCTTAAGGACAGTGGTTTACAACTGGATTTAGAAGGAATGTATGAATTTCCCTGAGGTTTGGAAGAGGAAAGCTTGCCCTGCAGTGCAGTTAGCATGTCTGGACCTGAATTTTGCATGTTTTGGGGTTCTCAGATGGTGAAAGCTTATGCCAAAAGCGTCTACTTGCTATTTCTTAGGAAAATCAGGGCATGTATCATGGAAGGGGGTCAGGTTTGGTCCTTGGATGTGCAGAGATTCTCTCCACATGCAAGCCCATGGGTTGAGCAGGCTGGGGCAGCCATCCCATGCTGCTTGCAGCAGCCTTCCTCTGCTTTGTGTGGGGCTGCACAGAGGAGGAGGGAGGAGGGATCCTGCCCTTCCCACTTCTGTCCCTCTGTCTCTTCCTCAGCTCTGCCAGCTGCCCTCTTTTCAAATGTTCAGGTTTTCTTAGTACAACACAAGACAACAACTAGCCTTGTTCTGTTAGTGTCCTGGTTTTAGCTGGGATAGAGTTAATTGTCTTCTTAGTAGCTGGTAAGGTGCTATGTTTTGAGTTCAGTATATGCAAAGAATGTTGATAACACACCGATGTTTTCAGTTGTTGCTAAGTAGTGTTTAGTCTGAAGTCAAGGATTTTTCAGCTTCTCAAGCCCAGCCAGTGAGAAAGCTGGAGGGGCGCAAGAAGTTGGCACAGGACACAGCCAGGGCAGCTGACCCAAACTGGCCAAAGGGGTATTCCATACCATGGGACGTCACATCT